>QBTX01002013.1:0-27033 GCA_003063285.2 Arachis monticola
CAATTAAAAATAAAGGTGATCCTTGTATTAAATAATCCTAAAAATATTCCAATGGTAAAATTAACAAAGCAAAGAACATGGAAGAGTGAAGCCAAGTAAAGAAAATGAACTAGAATGGCGAAGTCTTGATGAGGTAATAACTCTTCTCAGTGTTCCAATGCCAAAAAAGTAAGAGAAAATTAAATTCTAAGAACTATGAATGTGTAGAGAGAAAACCTAGGGGAGGAGTAAAACTAGATCTAAAAACTAAAACTGTGTAGAATGAATGTTGTCTCTGGTTTCTGCATATTCTCTGGCTTTAGTCTGCTGTTCTGGGCCAAAAATTGGGTCAAAGTATGGTCCAAAATCACCCCCAGCGATTCTGCAAATTATCCAGATCACGCATGCCATGCGATCGCATCGCTCATGCAGACACGTCATTCGCGTTTCGCATCACCACGCGGGCGCGTCGTCCATGCCTCCGCGTCGCTCGTGCTTTTCCATTTCGCGCGGTCGCCTCATCCATGCGGCCGCGTCACTGCGATTTGATCTTCTCCGCGCTGTCGCGTCGTCCATGCGACCGCTTCGCTTCTCGCTGGTCATCTCCTCAATTTCTTGTGTTCCTTCCATTTTTGCTAGCTTCCTTTCCAATCTCCAAGTTATTCTTGCCCTATAAAGCCTGAAACGCTTAACACACAGATCACGGCATCGAATGGAATAAAGGAGAAGTAAAATGTATAATTAAAAGTCTCTAGGAAGTAGTTTTCACTCATGTAATAATTTCAGGAGGGAAATATAAATGCATGCTATTTTAATGAATAAGTGGATCAGGATCATGATAAAACCACACAATTAAACACAATATAAAGCATAAAATAGTGGTTTATCACTCCCCTCACCAGTTTTGCAGCTACTCCTTCATCTTCAAGCCAATCCCTTCTCTCTTGTTTCGTGTCAATAGCATGATTGGGATCATGTTGCTCTTGGATTGATGCATTCACACGGGATATAAGAGTTTGCAGAGTAGAGGTGAGACTAGTGAGAGTAGAAGTAAGTGTGGTTTGAAGCTGTAATTGCCCTTGGTGAATAACACTAAGGGTGTTGATATCCAGTGGGGGTTCATAGAAGGGTTCATTATTTTAGAGAAAGGGTTCATAGTAGGAAGGTGATTCTTGAGAGTAATTATTTTGGAGTTGGGGTGGTTCTATGTATGGTTCGTATGGTGGTTGGAATGATGGATAAGGGTTAGGGTCATATGGGGGTGAATGGTGGAAAGGAGCTTGTGAGTATGGTGATTCAAAGCTATGTTYAGGAGGGGGTTCAGAGGTATATTGTGGTGGTTGTTGATTGTCACAAAGAGGTCCACCATAACCGTTGTCTTGGTAAGCATCATAGAATGGTTGTTGATCAAGAGGGTTATTACCAAGAGGGTTGATCAAATCCTTGTGGCTCCTCCCATCTTTGATTGTACCATCCATGATCCAAGCTCTCGTTGTAATCTCCTCTACCTACAACATGATTGTAACCAAACTCATAGCCAAAGGGGTGAGAGTTCATAGTAACAAAAGAAAGTAAAAACAAAAACAAATAAGAAAATAATGAGAACAATCTCCTAAAACTAGAAATAACTAACAAAGAAATGAAAAAGCAAAATTATTCACAATATTCACAATAACCAATAATAAGGAACACGTTTGCAATATCCTCCCGGCCATGAGGGCCATCTTTGATGAACGGATTTTTGACGGGTAGAAATTTCACATTAAACCTCGTTGGCAAAGGTATATGGTTTTCCACCAACAATACTCTTTTTCCATACATGGTTGTGCGGGTGAAAAACAAACCATAACACTTACAACGAAGTATTTTTAAAACACAACCTTTCGGTCGTCTATCAAGGAATTGGCAGGGGAGGTGTAGTTATTAATTGGGCTTATGAGATAATAAATTTTGGGTCTTTGGAAAATAATTAAAAAAAAAAAAAAAAAAAATGAAAGAAAATAAACTAATAGGCTTTAAGAAAGCTTTTGGCAAGGTATAAGAATTAGACGTCTTGATGCAGAAGACTTTTTACGGTTAAGAATTTCACAATTGAAATTCTCGTTTGGAAGTATATTTTCTAACACCAATACTAATGTCCTTTCATGCAAAAATTTGGTTTTCGTCACTAGAACAACCCCTAAATTATAAACGAAGTAGATTCGGAAACAACTTCCGGGTCTTTCTCGACCTGGCATTAGCAATTCAAAGTGTCTTGTGTTATTGTTATAGATTTGGGGTATTATAAAAAAAAAAGAAAGACATAAAAGTAAATAGCAATGAAATAAACTAACTAGCTATACATAGGTTCTTGGAAAGGTGGGCCGGTAAGCGGTCTCTATCCGTTCACTACCACAACTGAGAATTGAAATGGATCACCCCATAGCTATTCATCCTCTAACCTAATAAAAGGAAAGTCAAAGTGTTAGCTATGTCATCCAACATAAGTCTAAGTTCACACCAACATCATTAGGAAGATCTAGCGTTAAATGGCTCCCAATCGTCAATCACTTGGCCATTAGTAACTCAAGATCCTAACAAATCCAAAAAAAAAAAAATGAGCATAAAATTCTACATCTTAAATCCTAACCAAGCAATTTTCTCAACGACGTTGAAAGCATAACAAGGAAAAGAAATGCGGGTAAATCAATTACCAATGCAAGAATAAAACATCAATATAATCTACAAGCTGATCATAAATTGCATTAAAGGAAAGTCAAGACAGTTCACAACTCAAACTGAGAATTACAAGAATCTAAACTGCTAAATCTTAAAATAGATCCAATTCAAGTTATTAAATAAAAAATATAAAAGAAAATAAATACAAATCTGAAATGAAATAGAAGCAAGAATTATACTAAGGAATCTAAGAACTTAAACCTATTCCTAGATCCTAATTCTAGAGAGAAGAGGAGCTTCCTCTCTAAAACACTAACTCAGATGCTATACTACCAAACAATTGCTCCCCATTTGCTTTGGACTTCAATTTCATGAAATACACTCAGAAACAAGTTGGATTTAGGCCTGGGCAGCTCAGAAATTGCCCCCAGCGTTTTGCCTTTAGTGTGCCACGTGAGAGTATTCGCGCTCGCCATGTGCGCGTGCGCGTTCGAGTTGGCAAATTTTTATCACGTAACGCGGCATGTACGCTGCGCGTCTCTATGCGAAAACCACTTTGCGCGTGCGCCGCTCTTGGGTGCGCTCATTGTTGCAACTTCAATCTTTATTTTCTTCATTGCATCTTCTCCCTTGCATGCTTTTCTCCTTCCTTCATCATCAATATCTTGCTTATAACCTGAAATCACTCACAAACATCATCAAGGCATCGAATGGAATTAAAGTGAATTAAAATCACCAATTTAAAGCCTAAAAACATGTTTTTACACTTAAGCACAATTCAAGGGAAAACAAATATGAAGACCATTACTTGTTCAATTGCAACATGAATGGTTAGGGAAAGAGGGTGATACAATCCTCCAAAATACAGCAAGATAAATCGCACGAAGGTGCGGGGATTATCAATCTCCCCACTTAAACATTAGCATGCGCTCATGGCTAATCAAGAAATGAAGCAAGGTGCATAACATTTATTTCATTCAGTATTAGTAATCTACAATCCCGTACCTATATGATATCTATTACATGAATGGCAATTACTTTGTGGTCAACGAATAAGTCACTCTAGATACATAATAAAAATATTATAGAATAAACTAATATTTTCACTATCTTTCTCAAACGATATAAGCGAATGTGATAAAAAAGATTTTACAAACTGCAAGAAAAGAGAGTTGCCTGGCGGTGGAAATGTTTATTGACGCAAGTCGAGGACCCGTCCGCACCGGATGGTGTATGTGTCCGGCCTCTATCGCGGCGTCAGGTGTACTGGGTTGATAATGGTTCACGGGTCAATCTGCGGGCCGGTAATCGATCCGTGGCTTTTTCGAGATTGTTTTTGCATGGCGGTGGCGTAGGACAATACCAATAAGTTATATTCAGTGCATGCGCATAAATATCTATCTGAGGGTTTCCGGGAGTATGGTGGGAGGGGTTGTAAGGATATTTTGATTTAGCGGCTCGAGATTGTCGGAAGATGATAGGGAGATCGGGAGGGGGGTGTAGGAACGTTGGTTAGTGTTATAGGGTAGGAGTCAGTAGGGGTCAAGGCGGTGAAGGCTAGGGGAGATGCTTGAAGACGTTTGGATCAAGCTTAAACTTTGACGCCGGAGTCCGTGAAGCGCTTGACAACCCTAAGTACAATTCGTGCGAACACAACCGAGGCTAGTCGTTGGCTCGGCACCTTTTTACAGGAGGCACTTTGCTGATTGTATTCTGCGTTTGGGTCACACTTTACACATGATGCATTGATTTTTATTGAATTTGATTTGGGGGTTTCACTATTTTGTCCCGTTTATGTGATTCTCTTTTTCTTTCTTTTCTATATATTTTCTCTTTTTTCTCTTATATATATATGATATATATTAATAGTATAGTTTTTTTCTGCCTCCTTTTTTTTAATGTTTCAATACTAAAATGTATACAAGAGAATCANATATATATATAGAAAGAGTAATAATTCTTGAAGCCCAATGATGAAAATAAGCTCAAATACGGAACTACAAAGCGCGAACGTTCATACGAAGCTACAAGCATAAAAGACAAGATCCACTATATAAGATAGCAAGATATATGTAGTTATATAATAGTATAATAATCATAAGATACTAGTCTAAGCCTGCGGAGTTTAGGCCGACTAATTAAATACAGACATACAGAGTTTTAAAAGTAAAATAGCTTATACAACATCTTTCTCTCAAAGTAAGCCTCTAAGGTAAAATAAATACAAAAGTGAGAGTACTAATGAAAATAAATCAAAGGACTCCAAAAAGATGGTAAAGATCCTCTGCTCTATCACCGTCAAGCAACTCATTGAGGTGGGTTGTGACCTGCATCTGAAAAACAACAACAGAATATGGTATGAGAACCGGAGGTTCTCATTATGGTAACAGTGCCCAATAATGTAAGATATAAGGTTTCGGGACGCCGAAGGCAATCCTAGAACTTCACGTCGATACAGAATATCCAAGACTCAACAAAATAAATAACTTAAACCATAAACTGTAAACAGGGTTATCTAAACTTAGGGAATTTCTAACTAATACTAATCACACCGCTGTATCCCACAGCCTTCGCCAACCTAACCTCCGTGCGATCCCATCGCCACCGCCTACCTAACCTCCTCAGCACCAGACAATCACAGATAATGCAAGCAAGTAAAACACAGGTAGTAATCATATATAACAAGTAATTCAAGAAGCAGGTAGGCATATTACACAATTAGGCAAACTCAAGTATTCAAAGCAAGCAAGCACATAAGAGATGCATATGATGAATGCCTATCCTATTGGCTCGTGATATCACTTATCGGTCTATAAATGCAAATCTGACACATCCTTTCAGATGTAGCTTTTCTGCCATGCCCACAGATATAGTGTCGGGCACACTTTATTTTCCCACGAATATAGTGGCGGGAACACTCACATGCGCAACCCAAGGGTATAGTGCCTGGCACACTCTTGCAGCAGAAAAGATTATCAATCATAATTTAATCCCAGGGACAAAATACCCTGTACACTATCATACTTAACCCAAGGATATAGTGCCTGGCACACTCTCAACAAGCAACAAGTCCATCAACCTCAAATTATCACTAGTCATCACTAGTTCTCATCTCAATCCACTTTCAATTATCATTTCTCAACATTCCAAGGATATAGTGCCTGTCACACTTTCCACATCCAACACCCATCAGGCTCATAATAACCATCATCAGTTTCTCAATTTGTTGTCATTACTCACCAAGTTCACTACTATTCCTTCTCTCTCAACCAAACTCATCCCCAAAATACCAGAAACCTAAACCTCCGTTTTCTAGCTTATCAATGTAGTACCCAATTAAATCTCCTAGGAGCTTTTCCCATGTTTTGATTCCCAAAAAATAAACCAAAGAGACTTAAATAGGTGTCACAGAAGATTACAAGCTTGTTGGGAAGGTGAAATAGTTAAAAACAAAGTTTTAGTTGGAAAACAGAGCATGTGCGTACGCACAAGGGTGTGCGTGCGCACGCCCAAGAAAGTTTTCAAATGTGTGCATATGCATAGAGGTGTGCGTTTGCACAAGTAGTAAAAATTTTTAACTCTGTTCATCTGCACAAGACGTGCGAATGCCCCCAACAGAGTGCACCTTCCATCTTGTGCGTGCGCACAGGGTTGTACGTGCGCACAGCTTGCAGAACTTCGTTGGTTATGTGTGCGCACAGGGCGTGCTAGCGCTCCCATTAGTAAGCCTCCCCCCGTGTGTGCGTACACACAAGGCTGTGCATGCGCACATGTTCAAAAACTCACAGGGGTGTGCATGCGCACAAGGCTGTGCGTGCGCACACAAACCAGAAATCACAAAATTCTACAATATTGCAGAATTCAGATTTTAACACCAAACTTTCAACAATCATATCTTCTTCTACCAAATTCGGATTTTCCCAAAATTTAAACAATTTTAAAGTTTGTTCAATTATCTTTTATTTGATATAAAATACATTGAATTTCAAGCACGGTAGCTCAAAATATGATTCATTGAAAGTCATCAAAATTTCAGTTTTACCAAAAGTCTCAAAACCTCAATTTTATCAAAACTCCCAATCCAAAACCAAACTAAACAGCACCCAAACAATACCAAAACAACATAAAAGTACATACTATTCCTCTCCCAACTCAACCATCCATAATATCCTAATTACACCGTTCAACACCATCAAAACCCTTAATCATCATCATCCAAAACCATCAAAATCACTCATAATCAACATCAACTAACAACAACATCAACAACCACCACAAATCCTCATCACTTTCATTAATCATAACCAAACAATATCTAACATTACCTAAATTCATCAAAATGTTTATTCCTCACATTATTCTCATAAATCTCACATCCTTCACCAATTGTCATGAACATTAATATTCATACTCCTCCTCAATTAATCTCAACATTAGCAATCATTATCAACATTCATTTTTTTCAGAATTATCATAAACAATAATAAATCTCAACATTCACCATCAATTCCTCATAATCATTAATTACCAACAATCAACATCAAAAATTCATATATTCCACATCCCAAAACTCTATATCAGCATCTCCACCATATAACTTATTTTCAAATCATCAAAATTACATACAATTAAACATACACCCAAACATCCAATCCTATCTTAAGGTCAGCTAGCCTAAGATTCACGAAACATTATTTATTACATAAATGAAACCAAAACTATACCTTGGCCGATTATCCTCCAAGCACGAAACCACCAAAAGCTAAGACAACTCCAAAAAGCACCAAAGCTCAAACTTACCACACATATATCACCAAAATCAAAACCTAGAAACCATAACATACAACACTACAAGGGTTTATGAGGAACTTTACCTTGTCCAATGAGGATTGGTGCAATTCCCAACAATTACCCGTGACTAGATATCACCTAAGCAACCAAAACCCAAAAATCTCCTCAAAAACCATAACCAAAAACGCACAGAAACTAGGGCAGGAAACTAGAGTGTGTGCTTCGAGTTCTTTCCAGATTTTCTTAAATAAAAAGGAAGAGCTCGACAAGAGCTTCGCGTGGCCACAAACGGCTCATCAATCGGAGCTCCGTATCTCAAGATATGGCTCTTGGAAGGTGATGATGAATAGTAACATCACCTCTTCTCCTCTCTTCTCTCAAACCGCGCCTCTTTCTTATTTTGGGGCAAGAATTAGCTGAATGCTCAATAATAGAGCATATATATATTGGGCCTTGGGCCAGGTTTGGGTCCGGTCCAATCCGTTAGCATTTTTAGCCCGTTTGGCCCACTTTGGGCCAAAACCTTTAAGATTAGGGCCCGGTTTTCAATTCTAAATTATTATCTTTTCAAAACAATAAATCAATTCTTAAAATCTTATTTTCCAAAATACGCGATACTAGACAGACTAGAGCCGGTACTGCCAGCTTAAGCACCAGTACGCATTTTTACAAAAACTTTTTGAAGAAGGTACATTTTTCAACTCAGAAAAATTCATCGAAATAGAATTTTACCTTTTTATTTTCAAATTAAACTTCTAAATTTTGATTTTACTCTGGGCACTTAAAAATTATTATTTTATTAAAACAGTTATGCCAGTTCTTACAGAAGAATGCTTCAAAAATGCCCCACTAAAATATTTTCAGAATGGCTGCAATTAGACATCTTCTATTATGGCCTTACAGACATGGCTAGGATGTCTCTAGGCCACTTTGCTGGTGGTTCTATACATATGAGGAAGACCATTGAAGAGGCTCACGAACTTATTGAGACAGTTGCCATGAACCAGCATCTGTACTCGGTTGATGAGACTTCAATAAAAGGAGAGGTTAAGGCAATATCTACTGAGTCTAACCCTCCAGAATAAGATGGTCCATTGACTCAGCAGCTGCACGCCCTTGCACAGTAGTTGCTGGAGCTGCAAGAGGCTTTGCGAGAAACTCAGGCTTCCAATAGGAATGTAGAAGCCCAGCTAAGTCAAATAAGACAGCAATTATCTAAGGAGATCAAAGGTGAATGTCGGGCAATCAAACTGAGGAGTGGAAAAATATTGAACACTCAACCTCAGAGCAACAGGAGACCAGAAGAAGAAAAGCTAACAGAGGACAACTAAACTATAGCCCGAGACATCTCTAAGGGCGTTAATTCCAAGAGAGGAATGTTATTGGCGTTCAACGCTAAGAAGGGGTGCTCACTCCTGGCGTTGAACTCCCAAAGGGGGGCAGCACTCTTGGCGTTCAATACCAAGAAGGGATACCCACCCTTTGCAGTGAACGCCCACAAGGGAACATTGTTCTTGGTGTTGAATGCCAGGAAGGGGGCAGCAAGGGTGTTGAACACCCAACTAGGAATGATTAGACACATGCAAGTGCTGATAAGATCCTTCCTAAGCAAGCTACTAACCCCCTTCCAATTCTGTAGGCATCCAACCTACATCAACTAAGGTTGATGAGTACAGAGCTAAGATGCCATATCCTCAGAAGCTCTGCCAAGTGGAGAAAGATAAACAGTTTTCCCGCTTTTGCAGATTATCTCAAGACACTTGAGATCAAGATCCCTTTTACAGAGGCTCTTGAGCAAATACCTTCTTATTCTAAGTTTATGAAAGGCATCTTAAGTCATAAGAAGGATTGGAGAGAGGTAGAAACAGTCCTCTTCACTAAAGAATGCAGTGCAGTAATCCAAAAGAACTTACCAGAGAAACTCAAAGATCCTGGGAGCTTTATGATACCCTGCACCTTAGGGGATGCCTATACAAAGACAGCCCTATGTGACCTCGGAGCAAGTACAAACTTAATACCTACATCATTGATGAGAAGATTATTACTAATCTAGAATTTTTCAAAATAGAATATGTTCGTTGTAAGTATAGCCTAGATTAACAAACAATTCTCTCAATCTAAGTTTAGTTTTCAAATCAATAATTAACCGAGATTAAGAGCACTTCAACCTCGGGTCGTTCTCCCTAGGACGTAATTGGAAGTGTCACTCTTTTGGTTGTGAGGAAAAGGGGGGTTTTCAAGCAAGAAATGAAAGATTAAAGGAACTAAGCAATAAAAGAACTAAGAGATAAGCAAAATTGTGAATTAATGCAATTAAAGAGAGAACAAGATCAAAACTAGTGAAAATGCTATAAGTGCAATAAAGAGCCCTGACTTGGGAATGAGAATCCAAGGAATCCTATCATCGCCATAACCACAACTATGGTAATTATGATGAGTCAATTTCGCCTAGTTAACCCCAACCATCGAGGAGTAAGTCAAGCAAGCATAATTGACCTTAATCCATAAGTCCTAGCTAACTTACTAAACTAGTTGATAAAAAGCTAGCGTCAATGAAAACAAGAGTCAACTAACTACCCAAGAATTACCACTAAATGTCGGACATTATGACTCTAGTATCCTAAGAACTCAAACCACAAGCCAAGGTGAGAAATCTACTCAAAATCTAAAGTTAGCATTTTCACAAACACCTTATGTGCATAAAAGTAAAACATGGTAAATTGTAAAGGAAAATGAAAACTATAACCAAGCTATCAACAATATCAAACATAAACAAGCAATCAAACATAAAGAGAGCATGAAACATAAAATTCATTGATCAAAATTCTAAGAACTTAAAATTGCAATTATAAACAAAGTGCTTGAACCAAAGGAAATGAAAGTAAAGGCAATGTAATTAAAGAGGAAATTGAGAGTACTTACAATTAAAGAAGCAAAATCCAAAAGAAAAGCTTGCTATAAAATGCTACATGAAAACTACATAAACCCTAGGAGAGCTTTCTACTCTACACTACTCCTACTCCTAATACTATGAAAAACTATCTAAAATTGTGCTCCAATGTGTCCCCCCTTCATAAGTGATGAATTCTCCTTCATATAGCACTCCAAAGCAGCATTTCAGCCTTCTAAAATGGGCCAAGAGGCCTCCAAATTTTTGCAGCACATGTCTCATTAATGAAATCACATGTAGGGACCTGTGCGGACGCACAGACATGTGCGTCCACACACGTGGCCAAAAATTGACCTGTGCGTACTTGGAAATTCTCGCTTGTGCGCACACTTGGAAATTCTCGCTTGTGCGCACGCACACTTCGCTGTGTGTGCTTTTCCTTGTTTTCTTCATGTTTTCTCCCTTGTACATGCTTTCTTCCATTTTTAGCCATCCATTCTTGCCTCTAAGGCCTAAAATCACTCACAAACCATATCACGGCATCGAATGACATAAAAGTGGAATTAAAAATCATTAATTTAAGCATCAAAATGCATGTTTTTACATTTAAGATCAAATCAGGGATCAAACACAAAAGTATGGTATTTTGGTGCTTAAGTGTGAGTTCATGTACTAGTATCCATCTAAATTGAGTCAAAATATACCATCAAATATGGACTCATCAATCATTAATAAAGAGGCTCTGTTTAACTCACGAAGTTAAACCTACCTGCATATGTCTTCAACTTGCTGATGGATCTGTTAGGCTTTCATCAGGTGTGATTGAGGACATGATCGTTAGGGTTAGACCCTTAGCTTTTCCCACAAATTTTGTGGTGCTGGAAATGGATGAGCACAAGAGTGCAACCCTCATTCTAGGAAGACCCTTCCTAGCTACAGGACGGACCCTTATTGATGTTTAGAAAGGGGAAGTAACCCTGAGAGTCAATGGGGATGAGTTCGTACTAAATACTGTCAAAGCCATGCAGCATCCAGACACTCCAGAGGAGTGCCTGAGTATTGATATCATTGATTTCCTGGTGGAAGAAGTGAATATGGCTGAAAGACTCGAAGAAGGGCTGAACGACATCTTTTATGATGCTCAACCTGAGTTAGAGGAGCCAGAGGAAATAAAGGAGCCTCTGAAAACTCCTAAGGAGGAGGACAAGCCTCTTAAACTCGAGCTCAAGCCATTACCATCCACCTTGAAATATGCATTTCTTGGGGATGGGGACACTTATCTTGTGATCATAAGTTCTGCCTTGGAACCACAGGAAGAAAAAGCACTAATTCAAGTGCTAAAGACACACAAGACAYCTCTTGMGTGGATAATAAGTGACCTAAAGGYCATTAGCCCACTCCGATGCATGCACAAAATCCTGTTGGAGGATGACGCCAAACCAGTAGTACAACTACAAAGGTGGCTAAATCCAGCCATGAAGGAAGTGGTGCAGAAGGAAGTCACAAAATTATGGGAGGCTAAGATTATTTATCCCATTTTTGATAGCCCTTGGGTGAGCCTTGTCTAAGTTGTTCCCAAAAAGGGAGGCATGACAATGGTTCATAATGAAAAGAATGAACTGATTTCTACAAGAACAGTTACAGGGTGGCGTATGTTCATTGACTATAGAAGGCTCAATAACGCCACCAGAAAGGATCATTTTCCTTTACCCTTCATAGATCAAATGCTACAGAGACTAGCAGGGCATGCATTTTATTGTTTCCTGGATGGCTATTTCGGTTACAATCAAATTGTAGTGGATCCACAAGATCAAGAAAAGACAACATTTACAGGCCCATATGGTGTGTTTGCTTATAGGCAGATGGATGTCATTTGGCTTGTGCAATGCACCTGCCACCTTTCGGAGATGCATGCTCTCCATCTTTTCTGATATAGTGGAGAAGTTCCTGGAAGTATTCATGGACGACTTCCCCATCTTTGGAGACTCATTTAACTCCTGCCTTGACCATCTGGCCCTAGTTCTCAAATGATGCCAAGAGATAAACCTGGTTTTAAATTAGGAAAAATGCCACTTTATGGACATTGGATTTCAAACAAGGGAATAGAAGTGGGTCAAGGTAAGGTGGATGATGAATCCATATTTGATGATGATTTTTGGTTGAAGTTGAATCGATTTCATCATATAAACTTGCACTTATTCTACTAAATAGCATGCATTTGAACTTTCCTCCTAATTTGTACTTGATTATGAAAACATGATCTTTTGTGCTTAATTTGATTAATTTTATCCCATTTATCTTCCATTCGATGCCTTGATGTTATTTGTGAGCGATTTCAGAGGTATAAGGCAGGAATGGCTTGGAGAAAATGGAAGAAGAGCATTTAAAGTGGAGGAAGCATGAAGAATCAAAGGAGAAGAGCTTAGCCTAGTGTGTGTGTGCACAGACCTGCGTGTGTACGCACAGCCATCAGATCAGAGCTACGCGTGCATGTGAGCCGCATCGTGCGTGTCGCACGTCCATTCAAGCATCGCCTAGTGTGCGTGCGCACAACCTCCTGTGCGTACGCATGGGTGGAGATTTTTTGGCAGAGTGTGCGGACGCACACGTTTGTGTGTCCGCACAGGTGGACGCACATGCCTTCATTAAAATATCACGTGACTCGCAATTTTAGTGGATTTGAGGCCCATTTCTGAAGCCATTTAGCTTATAAGGAAGGGACAATAGAGACCATAGGGGAGCATAACATTAGTGTAGCTTAGGAGTAGTGTTAGATAGCTTTTAGTGTAGTTTTTCTTTAAGTTTTTCATGATCTTCTCTACTAGGGTTTATACTAGGGTTTTTACATTCAAGTGCCATTTCAATTTTGATCTTGGATTTTGCTAATTCCCATTGTAAGTATCTCTTTGTTATTATTCTTTATAGTTACATTGTTCTTACACTTTCTTATATTTCAAGTTATAGTTCAATTTTACTTCTCCTTTACAATTTCTATTTTGTTGATGAATTTGATGATTGATGATTGTTACATGCCTTCTTGAGTCTTTATTGTTGATTGAGATCATTTGTTGCTTTTGGTTTCAAGCTTTTTCTAATTTTCCCATGTTTAGAGTTTTGCCCACCAAGTGTTTGACAAAATGTCAAGTATGATTTTGGGCTAGTTTTCTATCTTTTGGCTTGGAAAAAGTGAGCAATTGGGTTCCTAGAGTTGGAATGTCCAACATTTAGTGTCAATTTTGGATTGTTAATTGTTTTTGTTCCCACTAACGCTATGTTGTTGCTAAGGTAATTAGCAAGCAATTTAGGATTTGTGGGTTAAGAACATTTATGCTCATTTAACTTACTCTCTGATGTGAGGGTTAATCAAGTGAGATTGATCCATTCTAGTTGTCATAGTTGTGGTTCCAACAAGGAAAGGACCTCTAGCTCACTCCAAGCCAAGATGCCTTTTATGCTTTAATTCCTTTACACACATTTACATTAGTTCCTTCTACATTTTACTTGTTTATGTTGCATAGTTACTTCATTAATTCCTTTATTAGTTCATTTATTATAATTTTGCATGTTCTTTCATTGCTTTATATGTTTATCCCCCTTATTGAGAACCTCATGATCCTCACAACCAAGATTGCACACTCATTGGTCTCAAGTGTCCTTGGGAGATGACCCGAAAATTGAAACTCCCGGAATTGAATTGGTTTTGAATTGTGACATATCTTTGGATCAAACATTTGATTTGGGGATTAATTGTCAGTCTAGGCTATTCTTTCAACAATAAGATTCTAAATTGTGAAAACCTTGATCGATGGTGTAATCCTACCACTATCAGTGGAGGTAATTGAGCGATTACCACCACCCACTAATGTCAAAGAATCAGAAGTTTCCTAGGACATGCAAGATTCTACAGGAGGTTTATAAAGGATTTTTCTAAAATCGTAAAATCCCTGTGCAACTTACTAACTACCGACACTCGATTTGTCTTTGACCAAGAGTGTCTGCAGGCCTTTGAGACTTTGAAAGCTAAGCTTATCACTGCGGCTGTCATCTCTGTACCCAACTGGGACTTACCATTCGAACTGATGTGTGACACCAGTGATCATGCCATTGGTGCAGTTCTGGGGCAGAGACATGACAAACTTCTGCATGTCATTTATTATGCCAGTCGTGTTCTAAATGATGCGCAGAAGAACTATACTACCATAGAGAAGGAATTGCTTGCAGTGGTGTATGCCATTGACAAGTTCAAATCCTATATAATAGGATTTAAGGTCATTATCTACACTGACGATGCCGCTCAACAAGTAGGATTCTAAGCCCAGGCTGATAAGATGGGTATTACTCCTGCAAGAATTTGATATAGAAATCAGAGACAGAAAAGGGTCAGAAAATCAAGTGGCTGACCACTTGTCTCGGATTAAACCAGTAGAAGGGACATCTCCTCCCTCTACTGAGGTGTCTGAAACCTTCCCAGATGAGCAACTCTTTGCCATCCGGACAAAACTTTGGTTTGTAGACATTGCAAATTACAAGGCTATAAGATTCATCCCCAAGGAATATAGTAGGCAGCAAGCCCAAAAGCTCATTCATGAAGCCAGATACTACATGTGGGATAAACCGTATCTCTTTAAGAGATGCTCGGATAGGATAATCGGCCGCTGTGTGTCTGAAGAAGAGGCACAGAAAATCCTATGGCATTGCCATGGCTTCGACTATGGAGGACACATTGGAGGAGAGCGAATAGTCACTAAAGTCCTCAAAAGTGGTTTCTACTGGCCCACACTCTTTAAGGATTCCCGAGAGTTTGTCCGTCGCTGTGACAGTTGCCAAAGAGATGTAAATCTCCCCCATGGTCACGACATGCCTCAGAAAGAAATCCTAGAGATTGAGCTTTTTGATATATAGGGTATAGACTTCATGGGTCCTTTCCCACCTTCATACTCAAACACCTACATCCTTGTAGCAATAGATTATGTGTCTAAATGGGTTGAGACATCGCATCACCCACAAATGGCACTAGAGTAGTAATGAAGTTCCTTCASAAGAACATCTTRAGTAGGTTTGATGTRCCTCGGACACTGATAAATGATAGAGGAACTCATTTCTGCAATAAACAGCTTGACTCCGTGCTGAGCCGATATGGAGGTCGCCATAAAGTGGCTACCCCATCARAGATAAACGGACAAGCTGAAGTCTCAAATAGAGAACTAAAAAGAATCCTGGAAAGAACGGTGAATACCTCTAGAAAGGATTGGGCAGGAAAGCTTGATGATGCCCTCTGGGCATACAGAACAGCTTTCAAGACCCCTATAGGAACATCACGATATCAATTAGTGTGTGGGAAGGCATGCCACTGATGATCGGATTTTTGACGGTTTAGAATTCCCAAATAAATTCTCGTTGCAAGTATAGTTTCTAAACCAACAAATAGTCCTTTCATACAAAAGATTGTTTGTCACAAGTACAAACCCCTAAATTTATAAACCGAAGTATTGGAACCTCGGGTCATTCTCCCTAGGAATTGCAATAAAGTGTCCTTGTTATTAGTTATGAGTTATGTTTGGGGTTTTTGGGATAAGAAACATGAAATGTAAATGGCAATGAAAATAAACTAACAAATAGAAAAGCTCTTGACAAGGAATGAGAATTAGAAGTCCTATCCTAGTTATCCTCCTTAATTGTGACCATAATTGTCCATTGCTACCACTTAGTTAACCTCTAACCATGGAGGAAAGTCAAGTGGATGAATCAACTTGATTCCACAAGTCCTAGCCAACTCCCACGGGAATGACTAGCTTTAGTGGTATCCAAATCAATTAGCAACTTCTAATTATCAATCAACAAAGGAATTAGATAACTCAAGCGTCACTAATTACTCCACCTAGGCCAAGAGGAACAAAATATACACTAAAATCTAACCAAGCATTTCATCAAACACTTGGAATGCATAAAAGGAAGCATAGTAAATTGATAACAAAAATAGAATCTAACAACAATTATTGCAAGGAATTAATAACAACAATCGAAAGAAACTCAATTATCATGAATTACCTCAAATTGAATTGAAAGAAATAGAATGAACAAAAGTAGATCTACAACAAAGCATGAAAACAAAGTAGAAGAAATTATAACAAACAATAGAAGAATGATGAATGTAACAACAAAGAATTAAAGAGTAGAAGTAAATGAAAGCATGAATTAAAACCTAGATCTAAGAACTAAACCTAATCCTAATCCTAATCCTAATCCTAGAGATAAGTGAGAGCTTCTCTCTCTAAAACTAACTAAAACTAGCCTAATGTGTGTTGTTTTTTAGTGAATGATGCCTTCCCCTTCATTCTTTGGTCTATTTAGTCTTTTCCCACCAAAAACTCAGCTCCAATCGGGGCCAGAAACCCTCAAAAATCGCCAGACACGTTTTCTCCTTAAAAATCACGTGCGGCTTTCGGCGCATACGTGCACAGTGTGTGTGCGCGTCCCTAGAGTATTTTGAAACCGCGTGTAAGCGCATAGTGCCCATGTGCGTCCATGAGCTTTTTCAAATCTTTGGCTTTTCATGATTTCTCCACTTTGTATGCTTTCCTTTCACTCCTTTGATCCTTTCCTAGCCCTTTTTAATCTAAAATCACTAGCAAACACATCAAGGCATCTAGTGGAATCAAAGAAAGATTAAAACTATCAAATTAAAGGTCCAAAAAGCATATTTTCACATCTAAGCGCAAAAAAAGAGACAATCACAAAATCATGCTATTTCATTGAATAAATGTGAGGAAAGGTTATCAAAATGCTCTAAATTCAACACAAGATAAACCCTAAAAATGGGGTTTATCAGCCACCTGCCAGTGGAGTTGGAACACAAGGCCTACTGGGCAACCAAACTCCTGAACCTTGATACAAAGGCAGCAGGAGAGAAACGGTTGCTCTAGATACATGAGTTAGATGAATTCCTACTTGATGCATTTGAAAATGCAAAGGTCTATAAAGAAAGGGCCAAGAAGTGGCATGACAGAAAGATTTCTTCCAGAGTCTTTGAACTTGGACAAAAAGTCATGCTCTTTAATTCTAGACTGAAGATCTTCCCTGGAAAGCATAAGTCACTTTGGACAGGACCATTCCTGGTCACTAATGTATCACCCTATGGTCATATAGAACTCCAGTGCAAATACTCTGATAAACGATTTACTGTTAATGGCCAGAGAGTGAAACATTACTTGGGTGGAGAGATTGAGCAAGACAAATCCACCCTATTGCTGACATGAGCGCAGTACCGTCAAGCTAGTGACGTTAAAGAAGCGCTTGTTGGGAGGCAACCCAGCCATAATTAAAGTTATTTCTATTTTTCATTAAGTTTATTTCACTTATCTCAGTTTAATTTTTACAATTGTTTAAGTTTTTGATCATATGCAGTAGTTAGAACAGAAATAGAAACAGCCAGAGCAGAAAACAGAGCACCCTGGGGAAGGCCACTTGCTGGCATTGAACGCCAGGCAAGAGAGAAAGAGGGGCATTGAACGCCCCCAAGAGGCAGCCAGGATGTACTATTTGGGCGTTGAACTCCCTCAAGGGGTAGCAAGCCTGGCGTTGAATGCTAGCTAGGGGGCACTGGCTGGGCGTTCAACGCCCTGATGGAGGATGCAAAACTGTCATTGAACGCCAGTCAGGGAGCACTAGTTGGGCGTTCAACGCCTAAGAAGGAGTGGCAAGTTGGCGTTGAACGCCAGCCATGGGGCACTGGCTGAGCGTTCAACGCCCAGAAGGAGTACCAGCATGGCGTTGAATGCCAGAATCAAGGCATTTTGGATGTTCAAACGCCCAAAACAGGTTAGGGAAGTTGTTGACTTTTTCAAAGCTTATCTTTTCCAATTTTTTTAATCATATCTCCTAAACAAGATTCTTTTAACCATCATCTTTTACTTTCAAATTACCTTCAAATCTAAAATCTTTTCAAATCTTTTTAAAAAACTCATATCTTTTTCAACTCTTTTTCAAATCCTTTTCAAAATTTCATATCTTTTTCAATTCTTTTTCAATTCTTTTATTTAGCTTTAAAATATTTTTCATACCTTCTATATTATCTTTTTATCTTTTTCATATCTTTTTCATATCTTTTGATTTTAAAACTTATTTTTTTCTATCTTTTACTAAAGTGTGAATCATATCTTCTCTATCTTTTATCTAATAAATTTTGAAAACCCACCCTCTCCATTCCTATATATACCATTCGGCCACCCACTCCCTCTTCCTCCTTCCATTCAAATTCTTCTCCTCCTCTTTGTCTTCTTTCTACTCTTTTACTCGAGGATGAGCAAACCTTTTAAGTTTGGTATGGAAAGAGCCTTGCCTTTTCACTCCATTCGAATTCCATGGCTCCAAAAAGTGGAAATCCAACTTCAAGAAGCAAGAAAGAAGACAACCAAACAGTTGTTTTCAACCCTTTCAAATTCTACACAAAGCAACATGATGAAAATTATTACAAAATTATGTGCAAGAGGATAGTGATCCCGGAAGCCAAATTCGAATTAAAAGAAGATGAGTACCAGGAGATCCAAAAGCAAATTCGAAAAAGAGGCTGGGAGATCCTGGCCGATCCTGAGATCAATGTTGGAATAACAATGATCCATYAATTCTATACAAATCTGTGGATGACAGATAAGCAAAAGAAAGATAGACAAGGATTCCACACTTTTTGCACCATGGTGCGAGGGAAGACTCTCTATTTTCATCTTGACAAGGTGAGAGAGATTTTCAAGTTACTCCCACAAATGGACGATCCATAATCCTTTAATAGGAGGGTGTTGGCTAATCCAAAATTGGATCAGATTCTAGAAGACATATGTTTGTCTGGAACTAAGTGGATCAACAACACAAAAGGTAATCCAAACCAACTGAGAAGAATAGATCTCAAACCAGTTGGTAGGGATTGGTTGGATTTTATTAGCCATTCTATACTGCCTACTAGCAACGGCTTTGAAGTTACCATCAGAAGGGCGGTGATGATTCACTGTATCATGATGGGGAATGAGGTGGAAGTCCACCAATTGATCCTCTTTGAACTGTACAAGGTTGCAAACAGGATGTCAACTCAAGCCAGATTAGCCTATCCAACTCAAGCCAGATTCACTTGTGTAAAGAAGATGGAGTCATAATTAACAAAGACTCATTTATCCCAGTAGAAAGTCCAATCACCAAGCAAGTGATGGAAAGCACCCAAGTACCAGCTGATCACCCGAAAAGGAAAACACCTGAGCAAGCACAAGAGATCCCTCCAATTGAATATTGGACCTAGATGGAAGCATCTGTTGCACAATTGCAAACTACCTTAGATCAATTAAGAGAGGGAAAAAAAGACCAAACTAGCATACTCTGCAAACTGGTCAAGGAACAAGAGAAGCAGAGGCGTGAGCTAGAAGAACTGAAGCATCAGAAATTATCCCCTGAACAGCCTAACGCCTCACATGATTAAGGTGGTTGAGTTCAACTTCCCTATTCCTGTGCCTATTCTAATTCTTATTTCTTATGTCTACACTTACATGATCACTAGTAGCATTTAAGTTTTTATTTATGTTTCTGCCTTTTAATTTAAGGATTGCATGAGTATTATTAGGATTTAAGTTTTATTTTTCAATTAGCTATAAAATGTCCATCTTATCATCTCATTGAACTTGAATAAAATTCTGATTTTTTTTTTAGAAGTTTGTAGGTACATGTGTTTCGATATTTTTTAAATTAGAATAGTTCAATTAATTTGATGTGGTGGGATTGTTTTTGCTTTCTGAATACACGAATGAATAGTGAGATATTTAATGTTGGAGTTAGAGAATGTTGCTCTTAAAGAGATAATGATGAAAGTGAAGTGTTATTGGTAGTCTGAGAAATCCAAAAATTGATTCTTGAGAGCAAGAAAGCAACAAAAGCAATAAAATAAAATAAATATATGCTTATGCAAAAGAAGAGAAAAGAAAAAAAAAAAAAGAAAGCCAAAATATGCTCTTGAACAAAAGAGAAAAGCCAATAGCTCTTTAAACCAAAAGGCAAGAGCAAGGATCCAAGGCTTTTGAGCATCAATGGTTAGGAAGGCCTAATAAGAAGAAAGATCTTGGCTAAACTGTTCAAAAGAGCTGCTCCCCTAACTAATATGCTTGTGGTGTGAGGTGTCAGTGAAAAGCTTTGAGACTGAGCAGTTAAATCGTGATCCAAAGCAAAAGATGTGCTTAAGACTCTGGACACCATGGCTGGAGATTTAGCATAGCTGAATCACAATCCTAAAGGGTTCACCCAATTAAATGTCTGTGGCGTTTATGTATCCGGTGGTAATATAGAAACAAAGAGCTTAGGGTCCGACCAAGACTCTAAAAGCGGTGCTTCAATAATAAAAAAGAACTAAACTAGGAGAATCAATGAGTATCATCCTTGGATTCTGAGTTCCTAAAGATGCCAATTATTCTGAGCATCAAGGAAAGTGGGATGCCAAAACTATTCAGAGGCAAAAAGCTACTTAGTCGCTCATCTAATTGAAACTAAGCTTCATTGAGAACTCTGAGATTTATTGTATCCTTCTCTTCTTTTTAATTCTATTAGTTTTTTGTTGCTTGGGGACAAGCAATAGTTTAAGTTTGGTGTTTGGATGAGCGGATATTTTATCACTTTTTGGCATCATTTTCATATAGTTTTCATTATGTTTTGTTTAATTTTTATTATATTTTCATAGGTTTTAGTGAAAAATTCACATTTTTGGATTTTACTTTGAGTTTATGTGTTTTATGATGATTTCAGGTATTTTCTGGCTGAAATTGAGGAGCTTGAGCAAAATTCTGATTCAAAGATAGAGAAAGGCCTATAGATGTTGTCAGGATTTGAACTCTGTGCACTTAAAAGAGCTTTGCTAGAGCTGCTGAAGTCCAAATGGCTCACTCTCAACGGCTTCAGAAATGAAGGCCCAAAATTGGCGTTCAACGCTAGCCACCATCCCCATTCCTGGCGTCCAGCACCTACATCGGAGCAGCTGGCATCCTACGGCAAAAAAGGAGTCCCTAGCCAGCGTTCAATGCCCTTAAGGAGTCCTAGCACGTGAAGACACCCTTAGCTCAGCCCAAACACTTACCAAGTGGGCCTGGAAAGTGGATTTTTGCACTACAAGACTAGTTTATCTTATTTCTGTAATTCTTAGTTAGCAGACTAGTATATATAGAACAAAGATCACCATTGCTAAGGATCTTTTCCCACTTTACATGTTTTTCATTACTTTTCTATAAGCATGAGTCAGTAACCTCCTAAGGTTAAGGTTAGGAGCTCTACTGAGTTTCATGGATTAATAATATTACTATTCTAGTTTAATATGTCTAATTCTATTCTCTTATGCATTCTCATTCTTCATCTTATGAATTGAGGGTGACCCGTGACAATCACCCTTGTTCTACTTGGGTTCCATGCGAGTCCTGACCCGGATAGCATTGAAACAAAGCTAGAGATTGCATTGCGGATTCCAATAGAGTACCTGGGCAACTTTGGATACATGACACGAAATCCCGTTGATTGTGGATAAGTGAGGTATCTGTGGCGCTAAGGCTAGAGTCTGAGAAGCAACGTTCTCTGATCCAGAAGATCTGCTTTGTCTATGGCACCTTAAGTAGGACCATGAAGGGGAGTGGATTGCTTAGAGCTTCATCTTCTACTACAGTAAGAAACATAGAGGTAGCTTGATGAGCGGACATGAGTCACTTGCAACATGGTAGATTACTGCAGTGAAGGAGGTTAACTTGATAAGAGGACATGAGTTAATCACTTACGGCTACCACTGGATGAATCAGGTAGTTATTGAAGTAGATAGTAAGAAAATTTAATCCGGAAAGACAAAGCATCTCCGAAGACTCAACCGGTCTCATACCATTGATTTCACACCTATCTAGTAACGTTTTATTTATTTATCCATTTTATGAATTTTTCCGTGACAAACTATAATTTCTATCCACCTGACTAAGATCTGCAAGGTAACCATTGCTTGCTCAAACCAACAATCCTCGTGGGATTGACCCTCACTCACCTGAAGTATTACTTGGATGACCTAGTATACTTGCCAGTCTATCTCTGTGAAACGTGCAGAGTCAGTTTCGTGCACCACGAGGATATGAGGAATTAACGGCCTTATCAAGTAAAGAGTACGATGAATAATTTTCATACCTCTGATTTTTTTTTCATTAGAAAATTTTCTAGTTGTTTTCTTGACATACAATGTTCTTTGACTTCCTCAAATTTTTTTGAATACATTGCTTTTCAAGGATTGAGGTGTTCAAGTGCTCCAATGTTGATTTCTTCTTCTTCATTGTAGTTGTTGATACATAATTGAAATCTTTTGGGAATGTGTTTTTATGAATTGAGCAAAGATTGAAGTTGAGCATTTTGTAATTTCTCCTTTATATTTTGAGTTGGTGTCCTTTGAGGTGGTGCTCTTTATAGAGGTATTTTTCAAACGATATTCTTCTTGATTTCTTTCGTCAATGACATCCAGTGTTCTAATTTGAGATTTTTGGAGTTCATTGTAAATTCTTTTATTAGGAGGTTGCTTGATAATATATTATATCCTCAATTTTTTCAAAGCCTCTGTCAATAGGCCTAGTAAAGAAGTAGATGTGTCTCCTTGCCTAATTTTGTTTGTTAATTGTAACACCCTAATATTCAAATTCTTATGCTCGAGTCATAAGTCAATAATAATAAGGTAGTACGACTCTCAAGGTGGATTTTTAATACAGAGTTGTAAGTATAATTGAAGGAGTATTAATCGAGAAGTCTAAAAAGGAGCAAAAATAAAATCGCAAAATAGTAACACTCACATATCGACAAAAAGAAGGTAAAGCATGAACTGAGACGATGTAAAGATAATTCTGTCGAGAAGAATGAGATAAAACAAAATATAGATATATATCAAAAGTAATTAGCCACTAGTCGCAACCCGCGAAGTTTAGGCCGGCTAGGGTACAATATAAAAACATTTTGACAACCATATCTCCTAATCTCTCCCTAAAGATACACAAGAGCCTCTATAAGCAAGTTTCCAAATGGATTTAAATACATAGCATGAGTTCTTTAAAAACAAAAGCGGAGAGAATCTAAGCAAAATATAAATAAGGGATCTTAGATGTCTTCGCCATCTTTCAGACAAACCACAGCTCACTGCTGAGCACCTGGACCTGCATCTGATAAACAAGAGATATATACAGAATGAGAACCCCCGACCCATGGGCTCCCAGTACGGTAAAAGTGCTAAATAAATACAATATACTGCAATAAAAACTCACTAAACATACTAAACTTTCTTCATTCATTTAATCATCTTAGGTTCTCTCTAATCCATGAATTAGGTAAATATTCAAAGGGATATTAAGTCTAGACAAATCCACATCTTTCCCATCTTTCCAAACCTCTTAATGTTCAATTCAGAACAAAACTAAAACCAGCAATTCGAACTCAGTACTTCAATACCAATTGTCTCATTCTCTACCTGGAGCAAGTGAAACAATTTCACTGCTTCTACCCAGGGAGCTCAAATGATCTCATTTAATAACCATCATCATTATTCAATTATATCATCAACTCATCTCATCAAGAACAGCCCTCAGCGTCAACCGACACTAGCATGAAGGTCCTCTCAGTTGTACAAACACAATCAATACAGACAAGTAAAATACAATTAAGGTGCAAGTAGAACAAGTAGCATATAATTAGTTAACATATACATATATATATATATATATAATTTAGCAATCCAAAACAAATAGGTAAACCCAAACTAGTCAAACATATGCAAATGATGGATGCCTACCCTATGGCCGATGATATCATCTGTTGGTTACAAAGCCAACCCGACATGTCCTGGTAGCTAACCATTGGACAGTRCCTGCGAGTGCGAATCCCRAAGCTCAGAATCATAATCAATCAAAATAAAACATCCATGGGGGAGAGCTCATCCGGAAAGGTCTAAGTGCCRGACCACATCTTACGACGTAGGGTCAACAGAATCTCGGATCTCAACCTGGAGCAAGTGGAGCCGACCCATTGCATCTGCCCAAGGAAATCCGAAACTCAGATAGTTTCACAAATCTTAAATCGACCTCGACTGGGAGTAAGTGGGGGCTAACCACTGCATCTATCCCAGGAGTCTCAGCCCAAATCCGYAGCAAGCGGATTCACTKCARTGCATCTACCCAGGCAGGTATATCAAAATTATAATCATATTCAATATTGCTTTCATAATCACAATCACCCTCATCATTAATCTCGTCTCAAAGTCACACTCAATCTCAAGCTAACTCCTTCATCATTCTCACGATTCATCACTAATTCTCTTCTTATTTCATCCATAGAACTTACCAAGCTTAAGTCACCGTCTTTTAAACTCATAACCCCAATTACCCCTTTTATTCTCTTACTATTCTCATCCATGATTCAATACCCTAAAACTGGTAAAAAGGTTTTAAGTAACTGTTACGGAAGGTTGCAAGCTTGTCAGGAAGGTAAAAAATAAAGTTTTCTTTGAAAAACAGGGCAGTGTGCGTACGTATATGGTTGTGCGTACGCACGCCCAYAAGGATTTTCAAGAATGTGCGTACGCATAGGGGTGTGCYTACGSACAATAAGTAAAAATTMTAATTCTGCTCATACGCARGARGCGTGCYAACACCCTCGGCAGAGTGCACTGATGAGTCCAATTCACACCCCCATTCAAAAATTGGTAAAGTAGTTCTTTTGGCAAGCGCACCAAAATTATCGTCAAGTAATAACCCACAGTGGAGTGGGATCGTATCCACAGAGATTGGCAAATTTGAGCTATTTTAATTAATTGATGAATTAGTCAAGCAGATCAATAAGATTGTGAAGTGCGGAATTGTAAATGACATAAATGTAAATGACTAGAATATAAAGAAAGGCAATAATGTGCAGAAACAGAAATGGCAGAATGTAAATTGCAGAATCATAAATGACTTGAATGTAAATGGGAATGGGGAATTGCTGAATGTAAAATTAAGCTATAAAGAAATGGATAGATGAGAATGGGGAAATTCATTGAGATTGGGAGATGTTGTCTCTTCGGATCAAATCTAGCTTATATCCTCTTCAATCATGCAACTCATTGACCTCTTGGCAATCATGATTGATTGATCCCTTGGTGACTCAATCTCTCAGATCTTGATCAATAGCCAATTCCTTGGTCTAATTGCTCATGAAGAGAGATATGCTTGGTCCCTGATTATACCACACACCATTATAGGTCCAAGTAGAGGGAGGATTATATGTCATATATCCAAACACCAAAACCCAGATTCTACTCAAGTGTGAGAAGGGATTTCAAGCATGGTTTCATGTTTCCTTTCCTAAGGTTTCCATGAAACCCATTGCATTCAATCTCTTTTCCAAGATAATTAAACACTTAAGCATTAAGAACGAAATTCCTTCTAGCAAATCAAAGAGAAGATGAAGAGAAGAAGAATTTCACTATTATCAATCCATCAAGTACAACAGAGCTCCCTCTCTCAATGAGAGGGAAGTTAGCTACTCATAGCTCAAAAAATACTCAAAAGTAAAGTGTAAAAGGGGATCTAAAACTGACAGCTTAACCCCCTTCTTCAATACTCCTTGGGGGTATTTATACTACTCCTAGGAAAATAAAAGAATTACAAAAGTGAAAAAGAAAAATTACATTTTGGAGGGAAAAGAAGCTCAATAAGTGTGATCTCCCAGCTGGCGTGTGATTGGCACTCTAATGGTGTGTCACGTGCTCTTTGCTTTTAGCTTGGCGTGCACGCCTAGCCCTTCAAGTGGCACGCCATAGTGGAATTCTTGTGTTGGCGTGCCACGCCTTTGAACTCAATTGGCATGCCCTTTGCCTTTTCCACTTCTTTTTGCCTCTGGAAGCTTGAACTAGCGTGGCACGCCCAGGGTCTAGCGTGCCACGCCCTTGCTCTATGCTTGGCTAAGCTTCTCTGGAAAGTTGCACTAGCATGGCACGCCCAGGGTCTGGCGTGCCACGCCCCTTTATGAGTGAGTGGTTCCTCTGTTTGGCGTGCCACGCCACGAACTCAAGTGGCACGCCCCAATGCTTCTTTGCTCTCTGAATGGCACTGGCGTGCCACGCCTGGGATTCAAGTGGCACGCCTAAGTGAAGAATAGTGAGTGGCGTGCCACGCCTTCGATACCAACTGGCACGCCCCATGTAATTGGCCTCTTTCATCCTCTCTGGAAACTTATACCAGCGTGCCACGCCTAAAGGTTGGCGTGCCACGCCCATGATCTTGTCTTGGTTCCAGTAGTTGGCGTGCCACGCCTCAGCCTTCAAGTGGCACGCCATAGTGACATGCTTGGGTTGGCGTGCCACGCCTTCGACACCAAGTGGCATGCCCAGTCCTTGCTTTTGTTATCTTTGTGCATTGGCGTGCCACGCCTGGTTGCTCAAGTGGCACGCCTAAGTGAGGTTGAGAGTGATGCGCATAAACTAGTTATGCCACGATTCAGGAAATTGCACGATCGGCAAAATTCCTTCCGGCAAGTGCACCGGTTATCGTCAAGTAAAAACTCACAATAGAGTGAGGTCGAATCCCACAAGGATTGGTTGAATGAGCAATTCGGATTAGAAGTGTGTCTAGTTGAGTGGAATCAAGAATTAGATGAGAATTGCGGAATGTAAAATTGGCGGGAAACGTAAATGGCAAGAAATTGAAATGGCGGAA
>QBTX01002014.1:0-27020 GCA_003063285.2 Arachis monticola
TTATTAGACTATATATATATCAATACTTAAATATTTATTTTTATTATTTGATTTTTTTTATGAGAGAGAGAGAGTACAATAAAATAATTAATAATAATTAAAATATTTAAGAATGATAAATTATATATCAACTTACATTAATAATTGGAATTGACTTTAATTGTTTTTAGTTTCTTATGTTAATTTTTATATTTTATTACCAATTTTTTTTTTTAATATGAGTTTTAACGTTGTGTATAAATACTTTATAATCAGTTGTTCACATATAGGATCAATGAATTATGACTCTTATCAGGTTAGATTAGACCTTTAGACAATACACAACCTACCTTCTAATGCCTCACATATTAACAAGACACATAAATTGGGTATGAAGAAGCTAAGAAGAAATTTACAAAATATGCGCTTCGTAGTTATTTTACAAAATAGTTATGAAGTTGAAATTTGATCTTAAACAGGAATTATGCAGGAATGGAATGATGAAGAAATGAGAGAGATGAGAGCGCAGTAGATACTCGATTCCATAAATTATTGTCAGTCAACCAATTTTACAAAAATATAACCACAATTAAGTTTTGAATGAGATATGATAATAAACTGATATATGTTTTCTGTAATTGTGTGTATGGCTTGCAGATTGTTATAATGATGGATATATCATGCTGGTACTATAACTTAAAGTTCCATACACAAACATTCCATAAGGTGTCATATGATCAAGATAATCTAATTTACATACAACTCATCTAAAATTAAATTCATGTTTATTTTAAAATTAAACTTCTTAATGTTTGTTCCTGGGATGATTGTGGCGCGCAGTAGGTTGAGGACTTTTGTCAAATGTTTACAATTATCATAATTGAATTTTAAAAAATGTCATTCTTAAATTAGATTTGTATTTAGAGTTTTATAATATTACGGCACATACAGCCTCAGTAATAGTTGAGAGTTATGCATATCATCCATGGAATTTCATATTTAATAACATTCTATGTAAATTGTGCACGAGTAATATTTCATGGGAAATTTCATCTTATAATGTGAGGGTATATGTAATAATTTTTATAATAATATTACCAAATTTTTAACTATGCGTCTTTATGAGGTATTCATTTCAATTATTAGCGTCATGTTTGCGGTGTGGAATATGTCAGTGGAATTTTAATATTAATAATTTTTATTAATATTTATGTATTGTTGAGGAGGTTTATTGATTTTAATATAACGGTTTTAAATGTAATTATTTTATAAATAAATGATTTCAAAAAAAAAAATTTTGTTATATTTTTGGGTTTTATGTTTTATATTTTTTTATTGTTTATTTTCTGAGTTTTTTTTTTTTTTTTTTTTTTTTTTATTTAAAAGGTAAAAATTGTTAAAATTTTTTTAAATTTAAACCTTCATACTTTCTGCAAAGAAATTGTATTTTAAATGAATAATAATGTGATTAAGAGATGCTAGGGGAATTTTTGATGTGAGAGAACTGAAACTAATTTTAGAGAAAATATTTAATTTTTTTTTTTTTTTTTTGCAATAACATATGAATGATAAAGAAGAGAGCTAATGATAAAGAAGTGTATATCAAATCAAAAACAAAAAAAAAAAAATAAATGTTTTATTTATAGAAATTTTATATTAAAAAAAAATTATTTTTTTTTTTTTTTTTTTTTTTTTATTTATTTTAATGTTAGTTATAGATAGGGGTGAGTATGGTCGGGTTGGTTTGAGTTTGGGTGGTCCACGCTGTTAAGACTTACACAGTACATACTGTTGACGCTATGTGGAATTATTGTTATGATCCAGAAATATAAAAGTTAATTTGAGTTAGTTAGATTTTAAGAATTTAAGTTTCAGTTTAGCGTATTATAGTTGAGATTCTTAATATTAATGGTGAAGAATTAAGTTATTGTTTGGTATGTATGTTGATGATTTAGTGGAAAATTTAAAAATCAATTTGTTTAATGGAATGTATAAAATTATAGAGAATTTTTTTTTTTCTTTTATAAAATAATTTGATATTTAAATAGAAAAACTTATTTTAAAAAAAAATTTAAACCGAATCTTGCATAAAACAGTTTTGGACAAAAAAAAATACAAGTTTTTTTTTTTTTCACTTTATATTTGTTTGATGTAATTTGTTAGTCTTCAACAATTGGAATTAAAATTTTGTAAATATTTTTTTTTTTTTTTTTTTTTTTTTTTTTTTTTTTTTTTTTTATTTCTTAAAAAATTTAAATTTGTTTTTTTTTTAATTTTTCGTTTTCTCTAGCTTCGGGATCATATATTTAAAATTTAAAAAAAAAAAAAAAAAAAAAACCAATAATATATTATAATTTTTTAACCGAATTAATTAATCATTTTAGTTTTAATATACACTCCTAATTTCATTCGCATGATTCTCTTCAGTTCTGCTTTTGGTTAGTATTTATATGTTGTTTTTGAGATGTAGGCATCTAAACAAATTGAGTGAAAATTTTTAAAATTTGACGCTTCAGTTTTTAATAAACTTTTATTATTTTTAAAATTTTCAAAAATTATTCATGCTAAAATATATTAGTTCTTAATAGCCCGTTTTTGTGTGTAATAAATTTTTTAATTTACTATATTGGACTAAAAAATCATTTGATACCATTTCAGTGTCAAAAGACCTCAAAATATATTTGGATCTTTATAAGACACTAAAAATAAAAATGGGGTTGTTTCATAGTAGTAAAATGTAAATAAAAAGAGCAAGCAATTATCGAATCGAATGATCATTAAAAAGGAATCGAGAGATCACTATAGTGTCTAAAGTTCACATTTTAAAATACTTCAGTAGTATAATTAAAAAACATTAGAACTAAATTAATAAAAAATAATAAATCTGAAAAATTACTATAGAGTTTAATTAAAATTTTTTTTCTGTACTCAAAGTATATATTAAGTGTATTCTATATTTTAATTGACAAAAGGAAGAAATAACAAAAAAAAAAGGAAAACAATCATTGTATCCATAAATTTTATAATTTTTTTTTTTTTTTTACCATTAAAAAAGAAAACTAATGTTGTAATCCATCAAAGATGGATTCCGTACGACAAAAGTATCCAAATTAATTTATATTGACTTTTTAAATAAATTTCAGAATTACCCATCCTTTATCTCAAACCCTTCTCTTCTCTTTTTCGAATCGTCAAACACCTCCAATGCCATTACCTTAACCACCTTCTATTCTCTACTACTTCTACTACCACAACGCTGCCATAATTTTTTCACGCTGACGATGACAAAGACAACAACAAGACAACCAGGCAATCCATCCATTCCCACGCAACGCTAGATAGAGAAGCTCCGGAAGTGAGACTGAACCGAGATCCAGTGCGCAAGGTCTTGTGGTGCGATTCAACTCCTCCTAAGTCTACTTCAAGCTCATGGACTCCATGGAAAAAGTACTATATATATTTTACAACCAGTATAAATTAACAAATTTATTATATAATTAAACGAAGTTGAACTTTCTCACTCTCCCAAATCACACCATAATCATGTGCAAAGATTTCCTGTGTTTACTCACATGGACTGATGCGTGAGCATCTTCTATATCTTTTCCTAGTGAAATTTGCATCTAATTTATTGAAGTTTAATTAAGAATTAATTATATTTTAGCCACTATGGATGCCATTTTAAGTTTTGTGGCAATTTTATTTATTTTAGATAGCATTCGGATAGATTTGATGAAGTTTCTTGCAGAGAAAGGAGAAGAAACCAAAAGATGACCAGCGAAAGACCACGCGGCAGCATGGCTCACGCGACCGCGCGGATGGAGAAATCGTACAATGACGCGATCGCGTGCCCTGACGCGAACGCGTGGACTGGAAATTGCACAAATGACGTGAACGCATGAACGACGCGGACACGTCATTATGAAAGCGATCTGCAGAATTACAGAAATCACTGGGACCAAATTTCTGTGCTGTTTTAACTCAGTTTCAGCCCCAAAAAACACATATTAGAAGCTGCAAAATGACAAAATCAAGTGGTCTCCACCCATAAACTGAAGACTGTTAAGTATTTGAATTTAAATTCAAAATCTATTATTTTTAAGGAAAAGATATTATTTTTAATTTTAGATAATTAGATTTAAATTTATAGGATTATTTTATAAAAAGGAATCTAATGCCATCAGATTGGAACCGGGTACATATTGTTTACCAAGAAACCCTTATTTTTCTTCTCTGAAAACCATGAGCAACTAATCCTCATTGTTAAGGTTAAAGCTCTGACTATTTGTATGGATTTATCCGTTTGATCTGTTCCTATTTAATCCATGTTCAGATTTATATTTCAATAATTGTTTTCCGCTCTTTATTGTAATGAATAAATGGGTGGAACGGAAGTATGACCCATGTTCTTATTGAAGTTTAATTGTAAAAACTTGGAAAAGCTCTTTACTTGAACAACAAGCTTGAAAACATATTATATCTAAATTTTTTAGTTTAATTGTTTTGTAATTTAATGGATACACTGTAACATATAATCCCTTTATCTATGGATAATTAGGATTCTTTTGCCATATAAACTAGAAATTTGATCATCACCCTCTAATAGAAATTAATTGACCAGGAAATTGTAGTTGATGAATTTTGGAGGAGACTAGGAAGGTCTAAGGAATTAGGGTCTAGTCACATATAGTTTGCCATGAAATTATATCTTGATTAAAATAGTAGTAATAAAAGTAATCCGGAAAATAGATAACTCTGAAACCTTAACTGTTTTCTCAATAATATATTCCCAACTTATTTATCTGTCTGTCTTTAATATTTCAAAATTTTAACTGGTTTTAAATGCTCCTTTGAATACCAAACTACTCCTTTCTGCTGTTGGTCTAACTAATCCTATCAAACACTATTGGTTGTTTAAATCCAATCAATCTATGGGATACCCTTACTTCAAGTAAGGTATATTTGGTACGTCGGTGCAGTTGTCGGTTAGTTTGTGGGTTGTAAAATACTGTACCAGCCTCCCCACCAAAGCGATCTTGCCAAAGTTTCAATTTTTACATCCAAAGGTGCTCTCCTTTTGACATTGGTAAGTGATGGAGGAAGGGTGGTGATGGTAATGACGGTAATAGAGTGTTGACAGGATTTGAGATTGGAAAAGTGATGATGAGAAGTAAAATTAAAAGTTAGAGTGAAATTGGTTGTTGTTTATGGTTGTTGAACAGTGGAGAGGAGAAAGATGAGGCTGACGGTTGGTGACGGTGGCGGTGATAATGGTGTTGGTGAAGGAGGTTTGTAAATTGTGAAAAGAAATAAAAGAAAGAAGATGGATGAAATTTGTTGAAAGGGGTATTGAGATTAGGGTTAGGAAAATGGTAATTTAGGGTTTTTGGGTATTGAGATTAGGGTTTTTTTAGGCAATGGAGATTTTAAGATTTGGGAAGAAGAGAGGAGGGGTTGAAGATAATGGTGGGTAAATTCTGGAATTTTAATTAAAAAGTCAACTATAAATTTAGGATTCGGGTACTTTTATCGTACGTAATTCATCTTTGATGGATCAACATTAGTTTTCCATCTTTATGGGTACTTTTGTCAGCGTTTATAAAATTTATGTGTACAAATGTTTGTTTTTTTCCAAAAAAAAATAAGAGCAAACAGCAAGTAATGAAAATTTTTTAATTTCTATTTAAGAGAACGAAAAATAAAAGAAAGGAAGATAAAATTCATGAGATTTTTTTATGAAGAATATAATTGAGTTTAGGGTAAAGTTTTTTATTAGATTTATAAAGAAATATGTAGTATATTGTTATATAATATTTTTTCTTATGAATTTTTTTTTTACTAAAATAAAATAATATGACTATTATCACTTAATACACTTCATCGTAACATCAATTAAATCATCAATATGCTATGTTATTGATATATTTGTAAAAAATATTATATTATTAAAAAAAAATCTTTTTATAAAGATTTAAATTTTTTTTTTTTTTAAATTTATTATTTAAGTAACTAATAATATATAATACATAATATAAGTATATACAATATGTAATAATTAATATAGAGTTAAAATTTTTAGTTTACAATAGAATATTTTAATAAATTTTTATATTTTATTTAAAAAATTGAATAAAAAAGAATAAAATAAGATATATATTTTTTTTTTTTTTTTTTTAAAATATGTCTTTTCAAAATTTTAAATCTTATATTAACAAAAATATAAAAAACAATTAAATATTTTATCTTGATAATTTCTTATTAAATAATATGTATTTTTTTTTTTTTTTTTTTTTTTTTAAGATGATTTTTAATAATTAAAAAAAAAAAAAAAAAAAAAAAAAAAATATAATAAAACTTATATGAATAACTTAAAACTAACAAAAGAATAAAGAACCAGTTAACACTAGTAATTTAGTTAGTGCTGCTATCACATATATTATAGATAATGGATCTTAAGATTACAAGTTAGGACATATCCGAAGGATTATCATGTGTTCATAACACACAGCGGAAAAAGAAGTAATTCTTAAAAGATTTATTTTATGCTTAAACTTTAATTTCCAATAAAAATTATATGACGGTAAAGATCAGGAGAATACCACTGTGTACGCTAATAAAATCACATTTTCTCATTCGATGGTACGAAGGTGCTATACGTATCCACACCGAGACCAATATTTTCCTGTCAACTCCTTGACCATAGACATCTGACTACAAATGAGAAACCTCGTTGCAACCTTTGGCAACGCCATAACAAAAGTTCTTCTCCAAGATTAGGCTCACATACATTATGTGCGTAGAGGTATAGGAATAAAACTCTTGTTATTCTCTCTCTTAAATACCTCTAACTCTTGTATAACTATTATATACCTCTACTCTTGGTATAAACATGTATATATAGTATAGATTTGTTATAGATTTTAAATATTGATTCTCAAATTCAAATTAATCATAATCTTGAAATTCCAAATCTGAATTCCCCTTTTTCAATTTTTAATGATCATATCATAACTCAATTTGAAAATGAAATCAGTTAGTGATCTCATCCAAATTTAGAACATAACGAATAAATAATTATTCTCAATCTCATTTAATATTCTCAATTTAAATACTATTATTAATATTTTTGGGTCTAGCAAAAAATATAATAATATTCTATCTGATTAATATAATTATTAATTTGATCATAAAAATATAATTAAATAATTCTAATAGCAAGATAAGAACACTCGTTTAGTGTGCGACCCCATAGGTTCAATACTAAGAGGGTAGTAAATTAGTCATACAAAAAAATTTACTAATCCACATCAACTAAATCATCATTCATTCGAAAATTTAAATAAAAATAATATATTTTATTAAAGAATTTTTTTTTTTTAATTAATTTTTTCCATCTTTCCAGCTCTTGTTTAACCCTTAAGTATACGGTTATTAATTGGTTCAATACTCAACTTTTTAACCATTATGATATGAAGCTCATGAATGACCTAACAGAAACGTCCTCATCTTTTCATTCATTCTAATCTTCCTTGGCGCAAGGGTCTTTATTTCAGTTTATTCTATTATATATCATGATGTCAACTCTTTAACCGTGCATTGGATGGTTAGATAGTTTGACGCTGTTTGGATTTTCTTTATGACTGAATCATATGGGTGTATATCTGTTTTTATCAAGTAGTTTGTATTATATATATCTGATATGTCTTTCATTGTTTCTTATATTTGCGTTTAGCACCTAAGGGTATTTATGGTGTTGCGCGCGTGTAATAAAGTATATATAAATTACATTGTTTAATTATATGACCAGTCGTAGGTCAAGAGAAATTCAAGTTTACTATGTTCATGATATTTGAGAATATTTGTCCTCTATTGACAATTAGGCTAGATTAGATTTTGTACCATTAGGAATTGTCTAAGTGAGTCTAGTTCAGTAAATGTGTCATATTCCCTTATAGGTTTGGGTGCTTGTTCATATAATATATAATATAAGTATTATAAGCTTTTTTTTTTTTGAGATTTTTTTTTTTTTTTTTTTTTTTTTTTTTTATATATATAACATAGTTTGTATATAAATTTAATAAATGAGTTATCTATTAGAACCCTTCATTGCCAATGAATAGCTAGTTTAAACTTACTGGTACAGTTTGTTTTACTTTTTGGTTATATATACAAAGAGAGCAGGTGTCATTAGTTATATATATAAAAAAAAGAACAATTTAGATGTAAATTATAAAAGATTTACTCGAATTATATGTGGATTGCTACTAGCATCGAGATCAAACTAGATCATTCGGTAAATTTAATCTAATTACCTTTTAGGTGATATTTCATTATTAAACATTTTATATATGATATAACAATTAACAAATTTATTTAACACACGGGATTGTGGATTGTGTCATGACTAAATAACTGTATTCCCAACAATCTCACCCACTTGCACGAGAGTCAATCATGATAGATTGGATCTTGGGCATACTATTATCACAATAATCTCCCACTTGCACTAGAGTCAATCAATCTGTGTAAGTATGATATTTTCATGCACTGACATTTGTGTTTTATCAAACTCTTGACCTTAAACACCTTAACTTTTGAGCACATGTGCTTGACCTTTTGCAAGATATGCCTTGGTGCATTAATAAATATCAGGTTTCTCGATAGGAGAATCTTTATCCGCTAACAATAGTGCATAATTTTTATTTTAAAACAACCTTATTGAACATGATTATTAAAAAAAATATAAAGTTAATGCAATTAGTATCTGTCTGTATAAATTGTATAGGTGCTGAGTTTTTTCGAAACAGATTTAAGTTTTGATTCCCGATCAAAACGTTTTCTATTACTTTTGAGAAAGTATATCCTCTATTGAATGATAGACCCAATTCTAAAAATAAGAGTAATTTTTTTTTTTTTTTGTTAAAAGAAAAAGTTGAGAGGATCCATTTTCCTAAAAAAGAGTTTAAACACTCTTTATCAAAATTTTTTTTTTTATTTTATATTCATTCAAATTATTTTAGGAATAACCCAATAAAATCTCATTATATCGGAATCTAATATCAGATTCTATATGTTGTGCAAATCTCTTAACACATCACTAAGGAGAATGATTCCCAAACTCTAATGCTCGAGTTTCAGCTTATGCCTTTTTCATATCTCATATCGTAATTAAAAACTGATTTAGAGTGAGAAATATGTATTTACGCCAACATTTTTTTAAAATGCTAGTCCAAATAATTAACAAACAATGATACTCAACTAATCCAAATTTCATTTTCTTTCAAACATCGATGGCGAGTACATAGAGTACTAGTATTTATGCATAAAGAGAATCTCATTCTCTATTTAATAGAATACTCAATAGATAATTAGAGATTTTACTTTAAGCTCCATCTGATGAGCGGATAATTTATACGGCTTTTTGGTTCATTATTTTTTTAGGTTAGTTTTTTTAGTAAGGCACTATAGTTACTATTTAGGGAGTTTCTTCAATTGGTTTTTTTCCATGCCTCAAATTCCAATCCACATTTCTAGACCTTTACTTATGAGTTTGTGCAGTTTTTCTGTGATTCAGGGTAATGTATTTGCTGGCTGAAATTGGGGGACCTGAAAAAAACTTTGATAAAAGGCGACCAAAGACTGGGCGCTGGTCCCGTCGTTCTGGATTCTGACCCTCCCTCAGCATCCTTTCGAAAAGTAAATTTCCTGGAGCTACAGAACTTCCACAAATGGTGCGCTCTCATCAGGGCATTTCGGGGAAAGTAGAACTCTTGAGACTTCCAGAGCTTTCCCAAAAATATAGTATAAGTTGTCATAACTGTTATTGTGATTAGACGACGTAAAATGGCACTCACGCCTAGTCCCCATGAGCTGCATCTGGAGTCAAAACACGCCCAGAAATAGCGTCACAGAACGCGAGAATTGAACGTGAAAAATCTCACGTTAAAATTTGGTGTTCAACTCTAAAAGAAGCCTTGCAACATGTAAGCACAAGCCAGCCCAAGCCACACCGAAGTGTAATCCCTGTCCCGTGAAGGTGTGAAATTTCTTTGACATTAAATTACTTACTTCTGTATACCTGAACCCTAGTAGCTTATCCACCAGTATATAGGACATTTTTCTATTGTATTAGACATCTTTTGACGTTTAGTTCCTAGACCATGGGGGCTGGCCATTCGACCATGCACTTTGGACGCAATCACTTTATTATTTTTCCAGATGGTGGTAGAGTTTCTGTACACCATAGATTAAGGGTTGGAGCTCTGCTGTTAGGTACCCGGTCGATTTTTTTAATTAATGCAATTTTTTTTTTTTTTTTTTTTTTTTTTTTTCAATTCAGTTTATTCATTTTTATTTTTTTTTTTAAATTTGTTTGAAAATTGTAATTTAGAGATATGTGTAGGTTAGAAACATGCCATATGGTAGTGCTTTATCTTTCTCACTTATGAACGTGCGTGACTGAAAACCATTTCCGTTCTATCTGCAATATTTTGAGTGTGTATCTCTTTGATTCCCCAACAGAATCTCGTGGTATATATTGTTAAGTTTTAGCCTAGAATTGATGGCGAGGCAATTCATAGAATCTGGAAGTCCTAAACCTTGTCTGTGGTATTTCCGAGTTATGTGTATTTCAGGGAGTTGAAATGAACTGTGAACAAGTTGAAAACGTGCATTGTTTGGTCCGATGATGAACATGCAAAGCCAACCTCACATTTTCCGGACTAAAATCTAAGTATTTCCCCCGAACCATTGTAAGATAGTTCTTTGGATTCGGGTTCACACTTTGATCATGGCTCCTAGTGATCCATGCATTGGCATAAAACTCTTGAACCATTAAGATTCCAACTTGTTGAATGGGGTTGGTCAGAACTTTCCAACCTCTTCTTTGGATCTCATGTCAGATTTCCGGATACTCATTTTTCTTGAGCTTGAAAAAAACCTCAGGGATCACCTTTTTCTTGGCCACAACATCATAAAAGTGGTCTTGATGGGCTTTGGAGATGAATCTCTCCATCTCCTATGACTCCGAGGTGGAAGCTTTTGTCTTTCCTTTCCCTTTTCCAGAGGTTTCTCCAGCCTTAGGTGCCATCAATGGTTATGGAAAAACAAAGAAGCTATGCTTTTACCACACCAAACTTAGAATATTGCTCGCCCTCGAGCAAGAGAAGAAAGAATAGATGAAGAAGATGAAGATATGGAGGAGAGGGAGAGAGGGTAGTGTTTCGGACAAGGAGGAGAATAGAGGGTTGTGTTGTGTGAAAAGTAAGAAGAATGAAGGGATTTATATAGTGGAGGGAGAGGGGTTAAGGTTCGGCTATATTGGTTTGTGACGTGTTTCTGGCGTTTGACTCCAGAATGCAGCATGGAACTGGCGTTGAGCGCCAGTTTGCGTCATCTAATCTCGAATAAAGTATAAACTATTATATATTGCTGGAACGCTCTGGATTTCTACTTTCCAACGTTGTTGAGAGCGCACTATTTGGAGTTTTGTAGCTCTAGAAAATCCATTTTGAGTGCAGGGAGGTCAGAATCCAACAGTATCAGCAGTCCTTTGTCAGCCTTTTATCAGAGTTTTGCTCAGGTCCCTCAATTTTAGCAAGAAAATACCTGAAATCACAAAAAAACACACAAACTCATAGTAAAGTCTAGAAATGTGAATTTAGCATAAAAACTAATGAAAATATCCCTAAAAGTAGCTAGATCCTATTAAAAACTACCTAAAAACAATGCCAAAAAGTGTATAAATTATCCGCTCATCAGACTCATACTCCCAGTATTTTATTTCTAAAATTTGTGACAACCCTTTTTTCTAAATTGATAAGTGGATTTTTGGCAATTCTTAATCAATTCTTAATCTGCCAATTTCTGCTCATGTCAATTTTTGGCGCCGTTGCCTGGAAGTTGCAATAGTGTGCTAATTTATTGATTGGAATTTATTTAATTGCATTTTCTTTTTTTTTTTTATTTTGTTACTATGAGCTGCATGTTTCTTTCATTAAATGACGCGTTCACTTCCTGATCCAAGCTTGCCAGTATTTGANTGGTTGTGAAAGGACAGATAGGGCAAATACTTTGAATCAAAATGTTACATAATTATGCATATGGATATTTAATGTGAGCCATAGAAGGTTGAGAGACATATACGGAGTTGGTTTGAATTACTTCAGTAACGACAGATTTCCTGATAGTGGAGTGCCAGGCTATTAGATTGATTACTTGCTCCAAGGTCACCTAGGGCTGTTTGGTGCCAAGCACTTTCTAATGTGCATGGTATCATAAAAGACTTCTCTGGATCTTATGCATTTTCGGTAAGCTTTTTCAAATGATGCACTGAATTCTTTAGGTGAGAAATATAAATTTTGTTAGTTTTCTCCAATCACTCATATGATTAAGAATCTCTAAATCACATGAACTTGAGAAAAGCAAGGTTTTGCTACAAGTGCTCATGAATGGAATTCTTTATTTCAGAGTCCTTAGATAGTCTGACAAAGGCCGGGCAAATTTGTTTATCTGACTTCTGCTTGGGGAGTTTCTGTAGGATAAGGCATATTGGCTTTGATAGTTCTCACACCTTAGTAGATTGTAGGTTTATTCCTTACAGAAGTGGTATGAGAAGTTTTTGAAAGGTGTTATTATCAGCAACTCTGAGGTGTCTGATCCCCATTGGGTTTTGAAACGAGGAAATTGTATGGGTGAGATATTGGGCGTTTAACGAACCAACTTTTCTCTTTTCTTGGCGTTTGAACCGAGAACTGGGAAGTAGACTGGGCAAGTTATATACAGCAGCTTTACCCACCCTTTATAATGGCGTTTGAGGAAACGACCAAAAGTATTCTTTTGGGTGCTTACTGTCATCTCAGTAGGGATGTAATTGTGGGACAGTGGTTTGGTTTATCTTGTCAATTGTTAATTAGTTTGGGTTTTTTTGGGCTACTTTGAGGCAAGTGTTATTAAATGTTTAATCCGAACTGCTGACATTTGATCTGATGGGTATTGTTAATGGCTACTGTTTTTGTATTAAATGTGATTTATGTTCTTGTTATGCACTTAGATATTCATGAGCATCTTTTAATTCTCTATGTTTTCATCAGTTTATAAGGAATTTTGCTTTTCATCATTGTTCTTTTTTATAATTTAAGGATAGTGGCTACTGCCATAATTGAATCCAGTTATGCTATGTGTCATTTTCGTAAGGATGTACAGGTACAATTGTTTCTTGCTAGAGTTTTTTTTTTTACAATATTGATTTTCCAGAAACAGTTTTCTAAAGCTCTTGAGGATCTTCAATCTGTCTTCACTATATCGTATGGAGTATCCACGATGAGTGGGTACTAGATGATCTGAGCTTTTTTTGTAAGCAGAATAGTAGAAGATGTCTAACTGTACATTTTCTGAAAGAAGGCACAAAAAAAAAAAAAATAGTATTAAATACCTACTATCTCTTTTGCATGGACGATTATAATAGGGATTCCATTATCTCGTCTTGTTTAAAGCCTTGGTGTGCCAATCTTAGTCTGTGTCTCTTTTTAGAGGGTAATATATTGGTTCAGGAATTTTGTGGAACGTGATAACTGCTAATTCGCATGTTGATGCTTGCCATGTCGGTTAGGTTTATATAACCATCTTCTTAGCTTGATTTTTACAGGAATGGAAACAGTAAAGTATGTAGAATGAGCTTATCCACCTCGTTTAATACACGTCTGTGTCAGAATTTTGTAAGAATTGTGCAGAAACTCAGTAGGTTCTTCCTGTGGAAGACCGGAATACTGGTAAATTTTTGTGCTGCCACATGAGTGAAGAATTGAGGAATTATAGTCAAAGTTGCTTTGCTTTAATGGGAATGGTATAAGATGCTGCTCCATATGACATCTGTAATGGGGTTAGCTATATGACGAGTCCTTCTGGACTGTTCAATATCCATATAGGTCCATGATGGGAAAAAAGGGAATAATGTATATAGAATTAGCAGAGTGAAAAGTAAATTTGTTGTGTGTGAACGTAAAAAACTAAAATAAAACAAAAGGAAAATAAAATAAATTTTCGAAAGAATATTTTTAAAAGAAATAGTAAGTCAAAGCAAATTGAAAAAACTAAATTAGTTTATTTAAAAAGACTTTTAATTTTTTTTTTTTTACTTAAAGTTTTTTAATTATTTTGAAAGAATTTGATTAATTTATTGAAATGAGCAGAATTTAATGAAAAAATCAACAAAACTGACACCAAATAAATTTTTAGAAATAGCACATTTGCGATTAGAATATTAAGAAAACCAAGAAGCACAAAGTTTTTTATAGGTTTGAACTTAATCAGCATGATACTAAAACTGAATTGAAAGACTTATCAAAAAACAAAAAAAATAAAACAAGTCAATAACAGTCATATAGCAACAAGATAGAACCGTCAGTTGTCTCTAAATATCGTAACCATCGCCACGAGTGCAAAACGCCCAAAAACTTGTGTGCATTTGATAATATTGGCAAGTCACCTGTTGAAAACAAAGAATTCTCAGCAAGATTTATCTGCCAACTGGTCATCACGTGAATCATTGGTCATTCAGGATCTTACGTGAGTAAGGGCGGAATCCCACGGAGATTGTGCTTGAAGCAAGCTATTGGTTTAATGTTTTTTTTTTTTTTTATTCTTATAATATATTAAAATTATCATTGGTTGATTGTAAAAAGTAAAGAATCATGAAAATAGTATTGTTATGTTGCTAGTATATATGAGAACTTAGGGTTGAGAGATATTAGTTTAGATGCTCTAATTCTTCTGAATTCTCTCTTCCTACATTGCATTCTTTCTTCAGGCACGCAAGCACTCCTTCCATGGCCAAGCTAGTCTATGTCAGGGTTTTCACCTATGTCACGTGGTTACTTACCGATCCTCACTGACTCAGTGAAAAGTGTGTCCAACAAGCGCTCTGTCACAGCAGGCAATTAATCATTGATTCGGTTTCTCATATTCGGGTTGGAAATAAGATATCCAGTGTGATGTGTTCTTTTGCGTTCCTGTTCACTTAACGCCCAGCTCCTCAGGACTGTTGAAGCTGTCAAGTATTCAAATCCTTGAATCCTACTCAGAAAACCACGAGACAAGGTTTTAGAGCCTTCCTGGGATTTACTGTGAATGTCGCCTCATAACTTACTAAGCTTTAAGATACATGATTCTGATTAAGGAATCAAGAGATATTTCATCAATCTAACGTAGACGGAGGTGGTTGTCAGGCACATACGTAGTCTGAGGCGAGTAATGCATGATGAGCTTCAGGATGATCAGATTCATCAGGTTGAAGAACAAGTGATTATCTTAGAGAATAGGAAGAAGTCGTGAATTGAATGAAAAACAGTAGTATTGCATTAGTGAATCACGGAAGATAACAGGCTACGCTCTCACCCCAACACAACAGGAGGTTTAGGCAGATCATGCTGTAGAAAATACGAATGAAGGAATGTGAAAGTGGTCATGAGGTTAAGTATACAATTAAAAGATGTAATTATTAATGAACTTAGTAACTAGGGTATCACACACTGTTAAGAGATGAAAGGAAATCTGATAAGTTGCGTCAAAATCCACTTCTGTCGGGAGTTTCCCTTGGCTGTGTGCTTCGTGGCCTAGACTATTTTGAAAGTTTTTATTAAGTGTAGAAGACTTTTGTCTGGAGTTAATAACGCCAGCTTGTAAATGCAGCTATTGGACGTTTAACATAACCAATTCTTAATTAGTCCGCTTAAGCGATTATTGGTATTATGCATCGCGCAATTGTTGCAAGTCATATGGAGCCATTAGGATCTAGGCGCAAAGTATGGACTATTTATACATTGCTGGACGGGGAGCACCGGATGTCCCTACTTTCCACACGCCGTGTTGATGAGCGCAAATGGGGGTCTGTAGCTCCAGAAAATCCATTTCGAGTGAATGGGAGGTCAGAAATTCAACAGCTATCTGCAGTCACTTTTAGCTTCTGATCTAGATTGTTGGTGGCTCAGGACCGTCATTTCAGCCAGAAAATACCTTGGAACATCACAGAAAACACCAAACTTCATAGTAAAGAACCCCAGAAAATAGTAATTCATAACTAAAAACTAATAAATTAATGTAAGTCAAACTAACTTAAAGCATACTAAATAAATACTAAAACTAGATGCCAAAAAGGCGGGATATAAATTATGCCAGGCTCATACATATCTTCACTGTGTGCAAAAAGAAGAGAGGACTACAGCAAGATAGACTGAAAGTGCTCACATTGTTTCATTTCTCAATCATAAATAGAAAGCGGTGATACTACTGTCGATATGTGCCTTCTCAGCAGAAAAAGGCCCTAAGAAACAAGATCAATGTTTAACCTGTTTCTTTTATAAAGAAGGTGGGACACATGAAAAAAGATTATATTAAATATGTCACTTGGCGTGTAAGAAAGGTATTAATTCTTACTTTGTTTGTTCTGAGGCTTGTTTGAGTTATGACCTGTTGAATGCTTTGGTGGGTATTCTATTGTCTACATACCATGTAAATGTGTTACTATGAAGGGGTTGCCTATGGGCCAACGCTACCAATGGATGCTGAAGATAGCATTATGTGGCAGACAGGATATATTAAGTTTGTACGTCAAGCTATACTGAACCCTTAGATTTGTTCACGATGTGGATTTTACTTGGGTTTATTAGGACATTTTATTTACTGTCATTTAGATGGAATTTAGTTTCTGTTTCTCGTTTGGACAAATCAAGTTATTTTGTTCGTTCGAAAACAATAAAATTAATCTCTTTTATAATTCGAATAATATTTGCTCTGGTCATTTGGTGAATAATCTATATAAGCTTGATTTAAATTCCTATAATAATGAAATACTGCAAACAGGTGCAAAAGAAAACCTAAATGAGAATTCGGCATCATTATGGCACAAACGCCTAGGTCACATCTCTAAACAAAGAATTCAGAGACTCATGTCGGATGAAATTTTTGGACCCCTAAATTTGGCGGACTTTGAAGTCTGCATTGAGTGCATAAAGGGAAAAAGGACAAACGAAAGGAAATTAGGTTCCGAGAGAGTTAAAGATGTCTTAGAACTGATACATACCGATATATGTGGCCCATTTCCTACTGTCTCTTGGAATGGACAACGGTACTTTATTACGTTCATAGATGATTACTCTCGTTACAGGTATCTATATTTAATTCATGAAAAGTCCCAAGCCTTGGATGTTTTTAAGTATTTCAAAGCTGAAGTTGAACTTCAACTTGGAAAGAAAATTAAAGCTGGCAAATCTGATCGTGGTGGTGAATACTACAAAAGATATGACGGTTCTTTTGAGCAACGTCCTGGACCTTTTGCTATTTTCCTAGAGGAGTGTGGTATTGTTCCGCAATACATCATGCCAGACAAACCTAGCATGAATGGTATTGCAGAGCGAATGAACCGAACTCTTAGCTGCATTTGTTTTTGAGAACAGGACAGGACAAGACACTAAGAACAGGACAGGACAAGATACTGATGGACAAAAACACAAAATTTTGTGTTTGTATTCTGTTTGGTAATAAACTAGAACAAATTATGAAAATCTATTTTATTCTCATTTTTTTCATTCAAAAAATTTGAGATAAAAAATATAATAATAAAAAATATAATTATAAAAAATTAACAAAAATAATGAAAAAATAAAAAATAAGTTGTGTCCCTTGTTAGTGTTCCCATGTCCTTCCTGTCAGGATGGACACAAAATACACTAATTCAGTGTCCATGTACACACTGTCTCTATCCGTGTCTCCTCTGTCAAATATAATTTTGTGTCTCTGTGTCCATGTTCCAGTGTCCTGTCTCTATAAACAAACGCAGCCTTAAGGACATGGTGAGAAGTATGATTAGTCATTCTTCCTTACCTTAATCACTCTGGGGAGAAGTCTTAAAGACCGCAGTGTACATCCTTAATAGGATGCCAAACAAAGCAGCTAATAAAACTTTTTATGAAATTTAGACTGAAAAAAGGCCTAGTATAAAGCATTTGCATATTTGGAGATGTCTAGTGATGAGCGGATAATTTATACGCTTTTYGGCATTGTTTTTGTAGTTTTAGTAGTTTTATAGTAGTTTTATTATATTTTATTATTTTTAGTTAAAATTCACTTTTCTGACTTTACTATGAGTTTGTGTGTTTTTCTGTATTTCAAGTATTTTATTGGCTGAAATTGAGGACCTGAGCAAAACAATCTGATTCGGAGGCTGAAAAGGACTGCAAATGCTGTTGGATTCTGACCTCCCTGCACTCGAAGTGGATTTTCTGGAGCTTAGAAGCCATTCGCGCGCTCTCATCGCAATTGAAAGTAGACATCTAGGCTTTCCAGCAATGTATAATGCTCATATTTGCCTGAGATTGATGGCCCAAACTGGCGTTCCAATCAGCTCAAAACTGCCCGTTTAAACGCCGGAACTGGCAAGAATGGGAGTTAAACGCCCAAAACTGGCACAAAAGCTGGCTTTTAACTCCAAGAAAAGTCTCTACACATGAAATTTCAATTACTCAGCCCAAGCACACACCAAGTGGGCCCGGAAGTGGATTTTTATGTCATTTACTCATTTCTGTAAACCCCTATTGCTACTATTGTCTCTACAAATAGGACCTCTTTGCTATTGTATTTTATTCATTTAGATTTGATATCTTTTTGATCACGTTTTGGGGTGGCCTCTACGCTATGCCTAGACCTTGTTCTTATGTATTTTCAATGTGGAGTTTCTACCACCATAGATTAAGGTGTGAGCTCTGCTGTTCCTCGAGTATTATGCAAATTACTATTGGTTCTTCTATTCAATTCAGCTTATTCATTTCTATGATATTCATGCACCAAGAACGAGCATGAATGCGTGATTATGTGACACCTCATCATCATTCTCACTTATGAACGAGTGTCTGACAACCACTTTTGTTCTACAAGCAAACAAGCTGAATGTTTATCTCTTGGATTCCTTTGATCGAATCTTCGTGGTATAAGCTAGAATATGATGGCGCATTCAAGAGAATTCGGAAGGTCTAACCTTTTGTCTGTGGTATTCCTGAGTAGGATTCAATGATTGAATGACTTGTGACGAGCTTCAAACACCTGAAGGCTGCGTTAGGTGACAGACGCAAAAGAATCATGGATTCTATTCCAACTGATTGAGAAACGGCAGATGATAGCCGTCGTGACAGGGCGTTGCTTGAACAATGTCACTGAAGAGGACGGTATGTAGCCACTGACAACGGTGAATGCCCACACATACAGCTTGCCATGAAAGGAGTAAGAAGGATTGGATGAAGACAGTAGGAAAGCAGAGAGACGGAAGGACAAAGCATTTCCATACCTTATATGAGGTTACTCACCAATGGATTTACATAGTATCACTTATCTTTATGCTTATTCCGTATATCATCCTATAACCATTTGAATCTGCCTGACTAAGATTTACAAAGTAACCAATAGCTTGCTTCATACTAACAATCTCCGTGGGATCGACCCTTACTCGCGTAAGGTTTATTACTTGGACGACCCAGTGCACTTGCTGGTTAGTTGTGCAAAGTTGTGTAATGCCATGGTATTGAACACCAAGTTCTTGGGGTTCATGACCGGGGATTATGAGAGTTGTGAAAAGTATTGTTCACAATTTCGCGCACCACTTGTCTAGGTGAGTTTCCAACATAGTTGCCTTGCTCCCAATCACCTTCTTCTCCTATGTTTGCTCTTTCTTGAGCTGACGATGAAGTGATGGCTGCTGCAACTTGGTTTTCCTCCACCTTCTTGGTAAGATCTGCTAGCTGCTTGGTGATCATCTTATTTTGAGCTAACAATGCATCCATGTGGTTTAGCTCCATTACTCCTTTGGTGTTACTTCTTTCGGAGGCATAGAGGTAGTCATTCTCAGTAACTGTTTCAATGACATCTATGGCTTCTTCAATGGTTTTCTTCTTGTTTAGAGAGCCTCCTGATGAATGATCCATAGCCTTCTTTGACTCATAAGAAATACCTTCATAGAAAATGTGAAGTTGAACCCATTCATTGAACATATCTGGTGGGCATCTTCTTGTTAAGTCTTTGAACCTCTCCCATGCTTCATAGAGAGTCTCACCATCTTGTTGCCTGAAAGTTTGCACCTCAGCTCTCAGCCTGTTGATTCTTTGAGGAGGGTAAAATCATGCCAAAAATTTGTTCACCACATCTTCCCAATTTGTTAAGCTCTCCTTTGGGAAGGATTCAAGCCATTTGGATGCCTTGTCCCTGAGTGAAAAAGGGAACAAGAGCAGCCTATAGACATTCGGATGGACTCCATTAGACTTCACAGTGTCACAAATTCTCAGGAAGGTGGTTAGATGTTGATTGGGGTCTTCTTGAGAACTTCCTCCAAATGAACAATTGTTCTGAACAAAGGTGATGAGCTGGGGTTTTAGCTCAAAATTGTTGGCATGTATGGTGGGCTTTTGAATGCTACTTCCACATTTTCCTGGAGTAGGATTGATATAGGAGCCTAGAACTCTCCTTTCTTGCCCAGCACGGTTTGCATGGCCTTCTCTAGCATGGTTGTGAGCTTTTTCTTCATGATTGTTCTCCAAATTCTCTTCCATATTGGGTTCAAAGTACTCTTCCTCTTCCTTAGCACCAATAATTCTTTTCCCTCTTGCTTCCCTTCTTAGTCTCCAAAGGGTCCTTTCAGGTTCTGAATCGAAGGATGTTGAAACTACTTCTCTTCTCCCTGTCATATAACAGATAGATTGCACAACAGGAGATAAAATGAAGAAACTATTCTTGTTAGAGTAATTGTTAGTGTGAGTTATGCAAATTATCAAACAGTTAGTGGGTTAGTGAACAGAATTGTAATCAACAAAGAAAGAAAGAACGAAAAACAAAGAGGGTGCAGGGGATGAGGAAGAAATTAAAACGAACTAAAGGAAATTGACTGAATCAAATAAACAAATAACGAAACAGAAAAAAAATGCTCAATCTAGTGATCTTCAAACTTAATCATTGTTGATTCAAAATCAATCCCCGGCAACGGCGCCATAAACTTGATGCACAAAAACGTATCTCTCAACAAATTTCCCTTCGGCAAGTATACCGAATTGTCGTCAAGTAAAACTCAAAATAGAGTGAGGTCAAATCCCACAAGGATTGATTGGTCAAGCAACTTTAGTTAGAAGAATATGCTAGTTGAGCTAAACAGAATTTAGATTGGGAACTTGCAGAAATTTAAATGATTGGAAGTAAATAACAGAAATTAAAGTGCAGAATCTTAAATGGGAATTTGGGGTAAAGAGCATGAAAATAAATGGCAGAAAGTAAGGAGAATGGGTAAGATCAGAAATGGGGAAATCATTGGGTTCAGGAGATGTTGCATTCTCCGGATCAAGTTCATTCTCATCTCTCTCAATCAATGCATTCTTGATCTCCTTGGCAATCTTAAGTGTTTGGATCAATTCCTTGGCAATCCAATCTCTCTAAGCTTGAACAATTGCCCAATTCCTTGATTTAATTGCTCATGGGGAGAGATAAAGTGTGGTCATTGATTATACCCAGTGTAATTTTCCAAATCAAAGTGTTGGGAGGATTACATGTCACTATATCCACCAACCCTCAATTTGGTCCAACAGAAAAGCATTTTAGAATGATCTCCTCATTCCTTTTCCAAGGCTCAAAGAGATCCAATTATGAGAGGTTTCTTCTTTTCCAAGATAACTAACCAATTGAATTACGATCGAAAGCTTTCCTAGTAAGATAAAGAGAAAAGGAAAAAGAAGAAGACAATGAAAACTAATACTTGATCCTCAATTACAACAGGGGCGGCCCCCCCTTCCTAATCCAATGAAAAGGGGTTTAGTTGTTCATCACTTCTAGAATGAAAAATAGCAGAGAAAGAAGAATCCATGCTAAAAAGTGCAGAAAAGTAAATAGCAGAGACATAGGTTCCCAAAAGTGCCGAGCTTCTCTATAGGTCATTCAAAACTTATCTGCCGATATATACTACTCCTCTTGAGTCTTCTAGTGGTTTCTTTAATCTTGGTATGTGGGCCCTCTGGATCTTTGAGTTATAGAGCAATGTTCTATCTTTAGTGGGCCCAGCTTTCAAGAAATAGTGAATTAGTTGCTTGGGCATATTAGTGAGATTTAACTTGATTTGCCATTGCTGCGGTTTGAGAAGTTAGTGTCATTCACTTTTTCCACTGTAACGTTCCACTCATTAACACTGTTACCAACATTCAGGTGGTACTTGAACGTGACCCATTTAACGTTGCTTCTCAATTTTTGGTGCGCCAATGCGGATTATTAGGACTCACTTTTCTCCAATAAGATGTTAGCTATCGCTCATCGCTGACGTTATTGGGAATCACTTTTCGCATTAATTGTTGCTTGGATGCCTTTTGTCTCTATGTTAGGTTCACGTTAGTGTATGCTAACGTGACTCTTAACTGGGTTGAGTGTTGCTCACCTTCGACGAGCGGTAGTGACACTCACCTTGTGTCACTAACGCTCCAAATGCCCAATTTCTCTACGTTAGAACTCACGTTAAACTAAGTTAACGTAGCTCTTAACGTAGTAGTGATGCCATCTGTTCCATACGGGTTAGTGACAAAAAGTGAGATGTCACTAACATTGGCTCCTTGATCTCAACTCCACGTTAACTTTTCACGTTAATGGTCTTAACGTGAAATTAACGTAGGCAATGCTAGTTGGTTCAGACGTTGTGACAATAAGTGAGTGTCACTAAAGTTGGCTTTGTTTTCCTCTTCCACGTTAGAGTTCACGTTAATTAAGTTAACGTGACTCTTAACGTGGATCATTGCCAAGTTTTCCAACGTTAGTGGTGTTCACTTTTACCACTAACATTGGAGAAAAACGTTATTGGTGTTTACGTTTTCTCTTAACATTGGAGTTCTCTTTTGCTTCTACGTTAACTACCACGTTAACTTAGTTAACGTGGCAAGTAACGTGAGCTATGGATGGCTTCACAGGCGTTATTGGTGATCACTTTTCTCATTAATGTTGCAAGCTTTTTACCATTCCACGTTAGTGTTTACGTTAACTAGGTTAACGTGAATACTAACGTGATTCTTCCTTGCTTCCTTTGCCCTGAAATCAAGCAATTAAAGTGCATCAAAGCTCTAGCCAAAGTTATGAGATTATGCATCATCAATTTATCATGTAATTCTAGCAAAATTCTGATGAAATCATGAAAAGTTCACAATAGTTGCTTGAATCAAGGTGTAAGTGTAATTTCATCCAAAACTTGCCTTATTCGCTAAGAAAATACATGAAACTACCCTAAAACAGTAAAGGAAAGGTCAGTATGCCCTGGCATCATGGAACACAAGGCCTTCTGGGCGGTAAAGGAGTGCAACATGGACTATGAGAGAGCCAGTGCTGAACGGAAGTTGCAACTGCAAGAATTAGAGAGTCTTCGCCTAGAAGCTTATGAAAACTCCAAGCTGTATAAAGAGAAGGTGAAGGCTGTGCATGACAAGAGCATTAAGAGAAGAGAATTCCAACATGGGGACTTAGTTCTACTTTACAACTCTAGAATGCGACTCATGCCTGGCAAGCTGAGATCCAGATAGGATGGTCCCTATCGAGTAGAGAAGGTGGAACCATACGGAGTCTTTCACTTGAGCCATCCTTCAAGCTCTGAACTTATCAAGGTCAATAGACATCGCTTGAAGTTATTCCATGGTGAAAAGATGGTGAAAAACCAGGAACTAGAGATGTTCCTCTTGGAAGATCCGCCCACAACAGAAGACTGAGCTAGTAGAGCGTTCAACTTAAGGACGATAAAGCAAAGTGCTAGGTGGGAGACAACCCACCATGGTATGATCGTTCTTCCCCTCTCCTTATCTTCCCTTGGCAATAACTCTTCTCCGTACTAATGCCTATCTTCTGCATCTAATCCACATACTGCATATTGCATTTTTATAGAAAAAAAGGGTTACGGCATGCGACGCGCCAGCGTCGCTGACGCGCTCGCGTCATAGTGCATTCGCATCATTAAAGAAAAGGAACAGAGAGTTGCACAGGTATGTAGCTGGAGGCGTGCCTCTGGCACCATTTGACCCACGCGTTCGCGTGGATGACATACTTGCGTCATTCGTAACAAGGCTTCCCCATGCATCCGCGTCACCCACACGAACGCGTGGCTCTGCAATTTGACGTAAAAGAGTGTATGACAGTGAGTTGTGCTGGAGCTGGGCTGCACTTGTGCTAGTCACACAAGTCCAGCCACGTGAACGCGTGCGCCATGCGTCCGCACCGTTTTCTCAATCTGGTCATCCACGTGATCGCGTCAACCATGCGACCGCGTCACTCTGGAATTTGGCAGAAACATGTTTCACACAGAGAGTTGTGCGAGCGCGAAGCTGTCCTCGTGCCCCTAGCGCAAATCATGTCACGCGTCCGCGTGACCGACGCGTTCGCGTCATTTTTTTCAAGGGCCCTTCGCGTGACCGCGTGCACCACGCGTCTGCGTCGCTCGCGCCGCCCAACTCATTCAAATCTGCCAGACTGTCTCATCTTTTCTTCCCCCAATCTTATTTCTTTTTCTCCCTTCCTTTCTCTCTCCCTTCTTTTTCCCTTCTACTCCCTCTTTCCCACCACCATTATCAAGGTTTTTCTTTTCTTCTTCTTTCCTTACTTTGTCATTCTTATTCTTATTTTCATGTTTTCTTTTTCTTTCTCTTCTACTTTCCCTATCCATGTTTTCTTTTTCTTTCCTTTTCCCCTATTGGTGTTGGAAATTTATTTGGGTCATTATTTTTATATGTTGCTTGTGGATTGTTTAGGACTTGTTTAACAATTATATATTATTTTTATAGGGTACTTGCATGTTCAAGTTAATATTTTCCATACCTTATTTAACATGCATGCTATGTGTTTGTGAAAATGCCCATATGGCATTTTGCACTATTTTTATATTTCTTTCAATCTACTACTCTAAATGCCTGCTCTTAACAAAACCCTTCTTATATTTTATTAATTAAATATAATTGTTATTTACAATTATATTATTTGTTAGAAAGACTTGGTAATCTAACTTGGACATTAAATGCTTGATCTATGCTACTCATGCCCTTGCCGGCATGCCACTAAACACCTTGCATTTAACTGTCACCACATGCACTTGCTATATTTTCATTGTTGATTTGTCACATGTAGTCATGACCATGTGTTCACATCATTATCCCTCCCTGTGCATTGATTGCCACCTTTCCCATTCTTTTCCTTGCTATAACCCTTGAAATCTTCATGTTTTTCCTCTTTTCCTTTCAAGATGGCCACCAAGAAAGTCAAGGAGAAAGCTACCCCCAAATCCACAGCAAGGAAAGGAACTAAAAGAGCATTAGTGGCAGAGCCATCTTCAACTGCAGTTAAGCCCTCAACAAAAAGAATTAAAAAGATTATAAAGGTCGATGAAAAGGAGAAAGCCTTCCCAGTAAAGGACACTGCACGATTTCCCAATCATTACTGTGAGCAGATGTTCCCCATTCTGGCTGCTCGAAATTACAACAACGAACACCTTCTTATCCTTCCACCTCGTATTGCCAAATTTGTTGAGCCGCAGATTGCACAAAGACATTGGGGATTCTTACAGAGACAGCCACGACAGGTTAATCTTTCTTGGGTAGTTGAGTTCTACTCCAATCTCCACCTGCCAACCCTACAGTCTGTTTATGTCTGTCAGAAGTAAGTCCCCATTACAGAAGAGGCCATTCAACGAGCCTTAGATCTTTCCCCTACTCTAGAAGGATTGGACACATTTCAAGAAGCCGCACTCAAGCGCCAGGTGTACAAATTTGACTGGGACGTTGTTCTCAGAGTTATCGCACAACCTGGCAGCAAATGGATTTTTGGATACCATCGTTCCCGTCCTAAGGGAATATCGGCTTCCGCACTTACCTTAGAGGCTCATGTATGGGCACAGATTATGTCCCATTACGTCTTTCGGAGCACTCATGAGTCCTCCTTCACTGCAGACATTGCCGTTCTACTATGGTGCATCCTCACAGACCAGCCTCTAAATCTACTGAGACACATCCGGAACGCTATGGGACATGGGCAAATCGTGGGTAACCTACCTTTCCCCGCATTGGTCTCTGATCTTGTCTCAGCAGCCAGAGTCTCCTACAGATCTGGGGACACCAAAGCCATACATCCACGGGATGATCAATACATCCCTAACGGGAGATATCTCAGGCCACCACTAACCACTACCAGCCAGTCAGCAGAACATGCTACAGACACTCCACCTTCTACTAGTCAGCTCCTGCATCAAATACTGGAGAAGTTGGACCGGCAAGACCAGAAAGCGAAGCTACAAGAGTGCTACAACCACCGCCGTTTCAAATACCTCAAAGAGCTACTCACATGCAACCACAGACCCGACGAGAACCCAAGCACTCCGGACTCCACTTCCTTTACCAGCATAGGGAGCCATGACGGCCCTGACTGTGGAGATACTGACAGATGGCACCGAGGACGGTGGAAAGCCTTAAGTGTAGGGAGGTCGGTCAGTACCTGACTTCCGGAGGCAATTTTTTCCCTTTAACACCAATTTCTTTTTCTTTAGAATAGAATAGATTGCATATTAGTAGGTTATTTGCATGCATGTTCTACCTGATTAAAAAGATAATAAGTTTCTTTTAAGACCATATATTTTTGGAAAATTTCACTAATTTAAATAAAAATATTTATGTTAAATTTGTTTGAAGTTGAAATTGGAACAGGATTTTTGAGCTAAAAGAACACACTACCGTGAGACTTTGAGCCTAAATACATGGTTACACTATTTAACCATAAACATTTTTATTTCTTATGTATTTTCTTCTCTATGATTGTAATCTGAATTTTGTTTTATCCTATATGTCCAATGTTAATGTGTTATGTGCATGCATATGATTGAGACCATTGTTTGTTTAGCTCACGTATCCCTGATGAGCGGATAATTTATACGCTTTTTGGCATTATTTTTAGTATGTTTTTAGTATGTTTTAGTTAGTTTTTATTATATTTTTATTAGTTTTTAGTTAAAATTCACT
>QBTX01002015.1:0-27017 GCA_003063285.2 Arachis monticola
AGATATCACTTGTTCTTCAACTTGATGAATGTGATGATCCGTGACACTCATCATCATTCTCACCTATGAACGTGTGCCTGACAACCACCTCCGTTCTACCTTAGATTGGGTGTATATCTCTTGGATTCTTTACCGGAATCTTCGTGGTATAAGATATTGATGGCGGCATTCAAGAGAATCCGGAAGGTCTAAGCCTTGTCTGTGGTATTCTGAGTAGGATTCAATGATTGAATGACTGTGACGAGCTTCAAACTCCTGAGGGCTGGGCGTTAGTGACAGACGCAAAAGAATCACTGGATTCTATTCCAACCTGATTGAGACCGACAGATGGATAGCCGTGCCGTGACAGGGTGCGTTGAACATTTCCACTGAGAGGATGGGAGGTAGCCACTGACAACGGTGAAACCCTTGCATACAGCTTGCCATGGAAAGGAGTAAGAAGGATTGGAGGAAGACAGTAGGAAAGCAGAGAGACGGAAGGGACCAAGCATCTTCATACGCTTATCTGAAATTTCCACCAATGAATTACATAAGTATCTCTATCTTTATCTTTATGTTTTATTCATCATCCATAACCATTTGAGTTTGCCTGACTAAGATTTACAAGGTGACCATAGCTTGCTTCATACCAACAATCTCTGTGGGATCGACCCTTACTCGCGTAAGGTTTATTACTTGGACGACCCAGTACACTTGCTGGTTAGTTGTGCGAAGTTGTGATAAAAGTTGAGATTGCAATTGAGCGTACCATGTTGATGGCGCCATTGATGATCACAATTTCGTGCACCACCTTCTAATGTGCATGGTATCATAAAGCTTCCTGGATCTTGAAGCTTTTCTGGTAAGCTTTTTTGAATGACTGCACTGCATTCTTCAGTGAGAAATACTTTTTCAGTTTCTCTCCAATCTTTCTTATGACTTAAGATCTCTTTCATGAACTTAGCATAAGAAGGTATTTGCTTAAGTGCCTCTGCAAACGGAATCTTTATTTCAAGAGTCCTTAGATAGTCTGCAAAGCGGGCAAATTGCTTATCCTGTTCCGCTTGGCGGAGTTTCTGAGGATAAGGCATCTTGGCTTTATATTCTTCAACCTTAGTTGCTGCAGGTTTATTCCTTACAGAAGTGGTTGAAGAAGCCTTTTTAGAGGGATTACTGTCAGCACTCTCAGGTGTCTGATCCTCCCTTGGCGTCTGAACGCCAGGATTGGGTGAAGATTGGGCGTTTAACGCCAACTTTTCTCCCTTCTCTGGCGTTTGAACGCCAGAACTGGGCAGGGAATGGGCGTTTAACGCCAGCTTTCCCCCCTTTTCTGGCGTTTGAACGCCAAAAGTCCTCCTCTCTGGGCTCTTACTGTCCTCAGAGGGATTTTGAACAGTGGTTTGGTTATCCTCTGTCAATTGTTCCTTATTTGGCTTTTTGCTACTTTGAGCAGTGTTATTCAATGTCTTCCCACTCCTCAGTTGAACTGCTTGACATTCTTCTGTTATCTGTTTAGATATCTGCTGTTTTGCCTGATTCAACTGCAGTTCTATGTTCTTGTTAGCAATTTTGGTTTCTTGGAGCATCTCTTTAAATTCTGCTAACTGTTTTGTCATCAGTTGTAATTGCTGATTAAGCTCAACCATCTGTTCTTGAGGATTATGATCAGTGGCTACTACCATAACTTCTTCTTTTGTAGAGAACTCATTGCTAGAGTATAAATATTGATTTCTAGCAACAGTATCTATAAGCTCTTGAGCCTCTTCAATCGTCTTTCTCATATGTATAGATCCACCAGCTGAGTGATCTAAAGACATTTGAGCTTTTTCTGTAAGCCCATAGTAGAAGATGTCTAACTGTACCCACTCTGAAAACATTTCAGAGGGGCATTTTCTTAGCATACCTCTATACCTCTCCCAGGCATTGTAAAGGGATTCATTATCCTCTTGTTTAAAGCCTTGGATGTCCAGCCTTAGCTGTGTCATCCTCTTTGGAGGGTAAAATTGATTCAGGAATTTGTCTGATAACTGTTTCCATGTCTTTATGCTTGTTGTAGGTTGGTTGTTTAACCACCTCTTAGCTTGATCTTTTACAGCAAATGGAAACAGTAATAATCTGTAGACATCCTGATCCACCTCTTTATCACGTACTGTGTCAGCAATTTGTAAGAACTGTGCCAGAAACTCAGTAGGTTCTTCCTGTGGAAGACCGGAATACTGGTAATTTTGCTGCACCATGATAATGAGTTGAGGGTTTAGCTCAAAGCTGCTTGCTTTGATGGGAGGTATACAGATGCTACTCCCATATGCAGCCGTAATGGGGTTAGCATATGACCCCAAAGTCCTTCTGGACTGCTCAATTCCACTTAGGTCCATGATGGAGAAAGGGAAATGATATGGATTGCAAGTAGATAAAAAAATTTTTTTTTTGAATTGACTGAAAAAAAATAAAATAAAACAAAAGGAAAACAAAATAAATTTTCGAAAACTAAAAGAAATAAGATCAAAGCAAATTGAAAACTAAATCAATTAATTAGTTAAAAAGATTTTGGATTTAGCATTAAAAAGATATGATTATTTTGAAGAGATTTGATATATATTTTTTTTGAAATGAGGAAAGAGAAAAGCAACAAAAATGACACCAAACTTAAAATTTTTAGAAAATCAAACACTTTTTTAATTTCAAAAATTTTAAGGGAAACAACACAAAGAGGACACCAAACTTAGAATTTTTAAGGATCAAAAAGGGATAAGGACATGCTAATTCGAAAATTAAAAGAAAAAAAAAGCATGCAATTGACACCAAACTTAAAATATGAACTAGACTCAACTAAAAGACTCTAAACCAACAAAAATAAAACAGTCCTAATCTAAGCAACAAGATAAGCCGTTAGTTGTCCAAACTCGAACAATCCCCGGCAACGGCGCCAAAAACTTGGTGCACGAAATTGTAATCACACTTTTGCAATTCCGCACAACTAACCAGCAAGTGCACTGGGTCGTCCAAGTAATACCTTACGTGAGTAAGGGTCGATCCCACGGAGATTGTCGGCTTGAAGCAAGCTATGGTTATCTTGTAAGTCTTAGTCAGGATATCAATAATTATCAGGGTTGATTGCAAAAAGCAAAAGAACATGAAATAAGTACTTGTTTTGCAGTAATGGAGAACAGGTTGAGGTTTTGGAGATGCTCTATCTTCTGAATCTCTACTTTCCTACTGTCTTCTTCTTCAAGCACGCAAGGCTCCTTCCATGGCAAGCTGTATGTAGGGTTTCACTGTTGTCAATGGCTATCTCCCATCCTCTCAGTGAAAATGTTCAACGCACCCTGTCACGGCATGGCTATTCATTTGTTGGTTCTCAATCAGGTTGGAATAGAATCCAGTGATTCTTTTGCGTCTGTCACTAACGCCAGCCTTCAGGAGTTTGAAGTTTGTCACAGTCATTCAATCATTGAATCCTACTCGGAATACCACAGACAAGGTTTAGACCTTCCGGATTCTCTTGAATGCCGCCATCAATTCTAGCTTATACCACGAAGATTCTGATTAAGGAATCCAAGAGATATCTACTCAATCTAAGTAGAACGGAGGTGGTTGTCAGGCACACGTTCATAGTTGAGAATGATGATGAGTGTCACGGATCATCACATTCATCAGGTTTAAGAACAAGTGATATCTTAGAATGGAAGCAAGCATGATTGAATGAAAAACAGTAGTAATTGCATTAATCCATCAAGACACAGCAGAGCTCCTCACCCCCAACCATGGGATTTAGAGACTCATGCTGTAGAAAATACAATGAGAAACGTGTAAAGTGTCATGAGGTACAGATACAATGTCAAAAGATCCTATTAATAGTGAACTAGTAACCTAGGGTATACAGAAATGAGTAAATGACGTAAAAATCCACTTCTGGGTCCACTTAGTGTGTGCTTGGGCTGAGCATTGAAGCTTTCATGTGTAGAGACTTTTTTTGGAGTTAAACGCCAGCTTTTATGCCAGTTTGGGCGTTTAACTCCAATTTTTATGCCAGTTCCAGCGTTAAACGCTGGGAATTCTGAAGCTGATTTGCAACGCCGGTTTGGGCCATCAAATCTCGGGCAACGTATGGACTATTATACATTGCTGGAAAGCCCAGGATGTCTACTTTCCAACGCCATTAAGACAGCGCGCCAATTGGGCTTCTATTGCTCCAGAAAATCCACTTCGAGTGCAGGGAGGTCAGAATCCAACAGCATCTGCAGTCCTTTTCAGCCTCTGAATCAGATTTTTGCTCAGGACCCTCAATTTCAGCCAGAAAATACCTGAAATCACAGAAAAACACACAAGCTCATAGTAAAGTCCAGAAAAGTGAATTTTAACTAAAAACTAATAAAAGTATACTAAAAACTAACTAAAATATACTAAAAACATACTAAAAACAATGCCAAAAAGCGTATAAATTATCCGCTCATCAACACCTAAAGGGGAGCCGTAATGGCCTCATCTTCGGCAAGCTCCTTCCGATTTTTTTTAATGTTGTGCTGACCCTTGTTCTTAAAATGACGCTATCCCAAGGAGGACACCTAAAGGCGAGCCGTAATGGCCTCATCTTTGGTTGGCTCCTCTGATTTTTTTTTACGTTGTGCTGATCGATTTTTATCCTTTTTTTCCTTTTTTTTACGTTGTGCTGACCAGTTTTTTTTTTTTAACGTTGTGCTGAACCTTGTTCTTAAAATGACGCTATCCCGAGGAGGACACCTAAAGGCGAGCCTTAATGGCCTCATCTTTGGCAGGCTCCTCCGATTTTTTTTTACGTTGTGCTAACCAGTTTTTTTCCTTTTTTTTATCGTTGTGTTGACCGGTTTCTTTTTTTTTACGTTGTTCTGACCTCTTTTTTTTTTAGTTGTGATGACCGTTTTTTTATGTTGTGCTTTTTTTTTTTTATTTTTTTAACGTTGTGCTGACCCTTGTTCTTTAAATGACGCTATCCCGAGGAGGACACCTAAAGGGGAGCCGTAATGGCCTCATCTTGAGCAGGCTCCTCCGATTTTTTTTACGTTGTGCTGACTCTTGTTCTTTAAATGACGGTATCCAGAGGAGGACACCTAAAGGCACCGTAATGGCCTCATCTTCGGCAGGCTCCTTCGGTTTTTTTTTTTTAGCGTTGTGCTGACTCTTGTTCTTAAAATGACGCTATCTCGAGGAGGACACCTAAAGGCGAGCCGTAATGGCCTCATCTTCGGTAGGCTCCTCCAATTTTTTTTGTTTTTTTTTATAACGCTGTGCTGACCCTTGTTCTTAAAATGACGCTATCCCGAGGAGGACACCTAAAGGCGTGCCGTAATGGCCTCATCTTCGACAGGCTCCTCCGATTTTTTCTACGGTTTTTTTTTTTTACATTGTGCTGATCGATTTTTTTATTTTTTTCCTTTTTTTTACGTTGGGCTGACCGTTTTTTTTTAACGTTGTTCTGAACCTTGTTCTGAAAATGACGCTATCCCGAGGAGGACACCTAAAGGCGAGCCGTAATGGCCTCATCTTCGGCAGGCTCCTCCGATTTTTTTTTACGTTGTGCTGGCCGGTTTTTTTTTCTTTTTTTTTTATGTTGTGTTGACAGGTTTTTTCTTTACGTTGTGCTGACCCTTTTCTTTTAACGTTGTGATGACCTTTTTTTTTACGTTGTGCTGACCGGTTTTTTTTTTTTTTTTTTTTTTTTACGTTGTTTTTTTTTTTTTTTGTTTTTTTTTTCGACGTTATCCCCGAGGACACCTAAAGGGGAGCCCTAATGGCCTCATCTTCGGCAGGCTCCTCCAATTTTTTTTTTAACGTTTTTTTTTTTTTTTTTTTTCCTTTTCTCTTTATGTTGTGCTAACCGATTTTTTTTTACGTTGTACTGACCGTTTTTTTCCTTTTTTTTACGTTGTGTTGACCCAGTTTTTTTTTTTTAACGTTGTGCTGACCCTTGTTCTTAAAATGACGCTATCTCGAGGAGGACACCTAAAGGCGAGCCATAATGGCCTCATCTTCGGCAGCTCCTCCGATTTTTTTCTGTTTTTTTTTACGATGTGCTGATCGGTTTTTTTTTTCCTTTTTTTTGTTGTGCTGGCTAGTTTTTTTTAATATTGTGCTGACCCTTGTTCTTAAAATGAAGATAAAACTCCAATAATCATACAGCAACCAAATCTTGAATTCAAAGATGTGAAGACAACTAACAAGAGCACCACCCCTATCCCTGATCTAGAAAGCAAGATCAATCAAGCCATTTACAAAAGGAAGCTTGCTGAGGAGAGGCCAAGACAAGGGACAGTAGCTGAATCTTCTCCCCCCTTGAGGTCATTCCTCTTAACAAATTGGAAAAAGAGGAAGAAAGTCATCGGCTATAGATCAGTAGTTTTCTTCTTAGTTGTTTCAATAAAGAAGTTAAGTAGATTACTCTGTATTGCAAGGAGCTAAGTTTGGTATTGCACACCAAAATAATTAAGGGGTGAATGTTGGAAGCTAAGTTTGGTGTTCCACCAAAAATTTTTTTTAACACATTGCACCCTCAGCATGATTAGTATCGGCTCCAAACAATTAGAGAAACTACTTAATGATTGTTATGTTTCTATTTTTTATTTGTTTTCTAGTTTACATCCATTTTCTAGTTCATAGTTTCACTTTCTTAATAAAAAGTACTTGATGTTTCATGCATGTATTTATTCTGCTGCATATAGAAGTAGGCAAGGAACTAAGTTTAGTGTCCCTGCACCAACTTAGGTTTAGAGGATTACAAGCATACATGCATGCTAACTGTTTCTTAAGTGCTTGGGGAACAAGAAACTTTCAATACCTTTTGTAGGAAGTCATTCAACCCCTTGGAGGACAAAGTACATCATCATGGACAAAGGAAGGACATGGAATCTAACAAAGATGATGACAAAGAGAAAACAATGGGCTCCAAGAGGTTGTATTATTCTCTCACTGACTTTAGCTCAAATATGCTATTTGAAAGTGCAAATGTCCCCTGACGATTAGTGTTCTATTAGATATATTTACTGTTTGTTTGTTTTCATGCTATTTTGGCTTGATAGTTTAAGTGCTTGATTCACTTTCATTTTATTTGAATTATATACTTTGTTCCTCATGCTTGAATAAAAGAAAAATAACTGTGAAATAGAGAAAGAGTAAAAGTCTAGTATGATATGAGACAAAATGAGGTTATGTGGTGGTATGCGCTGGTTCATTAGTTGATTTATGAATAAGGCTGAATGTTGGTATGACTTTGTGATATGAACTTGAGTTACATTTCATGAGACTTGACAAAAGAAAAAGGTCCAAAATAAAAGAAAGAAAATGCAAAAAAAAGAAGAAAAAGAAATAAACAAGGCTGGGCATTAATAGCTTGAGATTTGGATATATGCCTGTGATGCTTTTTGTACAAAGATAAGCTTGGATAACTAGGTTCTAAGGGGTGCTTTATCACCCGGCAACTTGGGTTAACTAACCCGGATTGCCAACCAAAAGTCCACCATCAAGAGCTACTTTGAGACAAAGCATTTAGTAACCCAAGAGGTGCTGGGCATCAATTTCCAAAGAACAAACAGAGATGAACAAAACAAGCTAAATGCATGTGATGTGTGTGTGCTAAGGAGAGGCTTGAGCAAGTAAGCCCATAGGGGTGTTTCAACACCTAGCATCTTGAACCAACTGGGGCGGGAATGCTGGCTGAAAGCTTACTCTAAAAAGTCGCCTTACCACATAACATTAAGCCTCAACCAAGAAAAAGAACAAGAAAAGCTAAGGACCAAGCAATAATAAGTCTCAATTTTTTGTGTGATTCAAGTAAGGATCCAGAGGAATGTTGATGCCTCAGCCACAGAATAAAAATCCCTAAGATACCATGCAGGAAAACCCCATTTACCAGTATTCAATGTCTTCCAATAAAAGGGCTTATACACTCCTCTGCTTTTAGTAATTTTCCTTATGTTTTACTGCTTGCTTGGGGACAAGCAAGATTTAAGTTTGGTGTTGTGATGACAAGTCATCTTAGGCTAGTTTCACAAGCCTTTTTCATTACTTTTTACTTAGTTTTCATGCATTTTCTTGAGTTACAAGTAAGCCATTTGGGTAGAAATTCATATGTATTTAGATTCAATTAACCATGAATAAATTGATGCATTTTCATGAGGTTTTGTGCTATAATTGTTCATATGTCAAGGATGATAATAAATCTCATGATTTTAGCATAGCTTTGATACATTTGTTGATTGATGACAGGTGACCAAAAGGCTTGGAGGAAGGTTGAAGAAATGGGATGGCAGAAGGTAGCAAAACCACCCTGAGGGAAGCTCAAGTTTGTGCCAACGTTTGCCTAAAACTTGAGGTCAAACGTTGGCTTCAAAAACACACCCTGGAGAAGCCAAAGTTTGCACCAACGTTTGCCTCAAACTTGAGGTCAAACGTTGGCTCAACAACAAGCCCTGGAGGAACCAACGCTAACGCCAACATTTGCTTCAAACTTGAGGTCAAATGTTGGCACAATTACTACACCAGGCAGGCCAAGTTTGCGCCCAAGTTTGCCTCAAACTTGGAGGCAAACGTTGGAGCAGCATATATAACAGGGGAGGCCAAGTTTGCGCCAAAGTTTGCCTTAAACTTAAGCGCAAACGTTGGCGCCAAAGTGTTCTTGGAATGAGCACGTTTGAGTTCAAGTTTGACCCCAAACTTGAACTCAAACGTGAGTGACAGACAAATCCCTCTCTGCATAATTTCAGCAATCAAACATTTGAGTTGAAGTTTGCCTCAAACTTTGACTCAAACTTAAATGCTCAGAGTCCAAATTGCAAAAGGGGTTCTCTCTCAAGTCCAAGAGCAACCAAGTAGGCCATCTTCAATCCATTTCTATCAAGGCCAAGGTCCAAATTCAAGGCTCCAAGACCATTAGAAGAAAGTGTATAAATAGAATTTAGTTTGATTTAGCAATAAATGCTGGCTCTGCTAGAGCATTAGGAGTAGGGTAGAATAGAAAGTCTCTTTGAAACACTTTAATTTTTCTGCAATTGTCATTTTCCAATATTGAATTCAGTTTATGCAATCTCAATTTCTACATTTTCTGCTACACTTTTCTTTCCTGCAAGTTTACTTTCTGAACCTTGTGTTTGAGATTGTTGAGATCCAAATTTACTTTCCTGCAAGTTTAAATTTCTGTAATTGATTTGAGTTCTAATTTACTGCTTCCATTTAACTTTCCAGCACCCAGCACCCCTTTACATTCACTGCAATTTACATCTATTGCTATTTAAGTTTTTGCAATTTACATTTCTTGCTCTTTAAGATTTTGTCCATTTACATTCTGCAACTTTAATTTCCCTGCAATTTTTATCTTCTGTTGCTTAAATTCACACAATTCACTCAATGTTAACTGGACTAAACTAATCACCCACTAAAGTTGCTTGATCCATCAATCCCTGTGGGATCGATCTCACTCTAAGTGAGTTATTACTACTTGATGCGACCCGGTATACTTGCCGGTGAGTTTGTGTGTTTGGAAATTCATTTTTCCACACAAAAAAAACCTCATCAGTGCTGACACTTGTTCTTTAAATGACGCTATCCCGAGGAGGACACCTAAAGGGGAGCCGTAATGGCCTCATCTTCGGCAAGCTCCGCCAATTTTTTTTTCCGGTTTACTTTTTTTTTTAACGTTGTTTTTTTTTTTTTTTTTAAATGACGCTATCCCGAGGAGGACACCTAAAGGCGAGCCGTAATGGCCTCATCTTCGGCAGGCTACTCCAATTTTTTTCTGATTTTTTTTACGTTGTGCTGACCAGGGTTTTTTTTTTTTTTAGCGTTGTGTTGACCCTTGTTCTTAAAATGATCCTATCCCGAGGAGGACACCTAAAGGCAAGCCGTAATGGCCTCATCTACGGCAGGCTCCTCCGATTTTTTTTTTCTTAAGTTGTGCTGACCGATTTTTTTTCCTTTTTTATACGTTATGTTGACCGATTTTTTTTTACGTTGTGCTGACCGGTCTTTTCCTTTTTTCCCCTTTTTTACGTTGTGCTGACCGGTTTGTTTTTTTTTATTTACGTTGTGCTGACCATGTTTTTAAATGACGCTATCCAGAGGAGGACACCTAAAGGCGCTGTAATGGCCTCATCTTCGGCAGGCTCCTCCGATTTTTTTTTACGTTGTGCTGACACTTGTTCTTTAAATGACGCTATCTAGAGGACGATACCTAAAGGCGAGCCGTAATGGCCCCATCTTCGACATGCTCCTCCGTTTTTTTTTCATACGTTGTTCTGACCATTTTTTTTAACGTTGTGTTGACCCTTGTTCTTTAAATGACTTATCCCGAGGAGGACACCTAAAGGGGAGCCATAATGGCCTCATATTCGGCAGGCTCCTCCGATTTTTTTTTTTACGTTGTGCTGACCGATTTTTTTCTTTTTTTTTTCCTTTTTTTTACGTTGTGCTGACCGTTTCTTTTACGTTGTGCCGATCGATTTTTTTTTACGTTGTGCTGACCTTTTTTTTCCTTTTTTTACGTTGTGCTGACCGTTTTTTTTTTTACGTTGTGCTGACCCTTGTTTTTTAGATGACGCTATCCCGAGTAGGACACCTAAGGGGAGCCGTAATGGCCTCTTTATCGGCAGGCTCCTCCGATTTTGTTCCGGTTTACTTTTTTTTTTAACGTTGTGCTGACCCTTGTTCTTAAAATGATGCTATCCCGAGGAGGACACCTTAAAGGCGAGCCGTAATGGCCTCATCTTCGGCAGGCTCCTCCAATTTGTTTTCCGGTTTTTCTTACTTTGTGCTGACCGGTTTTTTTCCTTTTTTTCCTTTTTTTTACGTTGTGCTGACCCTTGTTCTTTAAATGACGCTATCCCGAGGAGGACACTAAAACGAGCCGTAATGGCCTCATCTACGGCAGGCTATTGCGATTTTTTTTTTACGTTGTGCAGACCAGTTTTTTTTTTTTACGTTGTGCTGACCTGTTTTTTCCTTTTTTCCCCTTTTTTACGTTGTGCTGACGGTTTGTTTTTTTTTTTTTACATTGTGCTGACCCTTGTTCTTTAAATGATGCTATCCAGAGGAGACACCTAAAGGCGCCTTAATGGCCTCATCTTCGGCAGGCTCCTCCAATTTTTTTTTACGTTGTGCTGACCCTTGTTCCTAAATGACGCTATCCAGAGGAGGACACCTAAAGGCGACCCGTAATGGCCCTATCTTCGACAGGCTCCTCTGGTTTTTTATACGTTGTGCTGACTATTTTTTTTAACGTTGTGCTGACCCTTGTTCTTAAAATGACTCTATCCCGACGAGGACACACCTAAAGGCGAGCCGTAATTGCCTCATCTTCGGCAGGCTCCTCCGATTTTTTTTTTTGACGTTTGTGCTGACCCTTGTTCTTTAAATGACGCTATCCCGAGGAGGACACCTAAAGGGGAGCCCTAATGGCCTCATTTCGCAGGCTCCTCCGATTTTTTTTCAATTTTTACGTTGTGCTGACCGTTTTTTTTTTCCAGGTTTGCTGACCCTGTTCTTTAAATGACGCTATCCCGAGGAGGACACTAAAAGGGGAGCCGTAATGGCCTCATCCTCGGCAGGCTCCTCCGATTTTTTTTTTAACGTTGTGCTGACCATTGTTCTTTAAATGACGCTATCCCAAGGAGGACACCTAAAGGGGAGCCCTAATGGCCTCATCTTCGGCAGGCTCCTCGATTTTTTTCCAGTTTTTTTTACGTTGTGTTGACCAGTTTTTTTCCTTTTTTTTACGTTGTTGACCGGTTTTTTTTTTTTTTTAAATTTTTAATTAATTTTTTCAATTTTTTTACGTTGTGCTGACCGTTTTTTTCATTTTTTTACGTTGTGCTGACCCTTGTTCTTTAAATGACGCTATCTAGAGGAGGACACCTAAAGGCGAGCCGTAATGGCCTCATCTTCGGCAGGCTCCTCCGACTTTTTTACGTTGTGCTGAGCGCTTTTTCCAGTTTTTTACGTTGTGCTAACCGTTTTTTCCAGTTTTTTTTTTACGTGGTGCTGATCGGTTTTTGTTTTTTTATGTTACGTTGTGCTGACCAATTATTTTTCCAATTTTTTTTTACGTTGTGCTGACCGATTTTTGTTTTTGGTTGTGCTGGACCATTTTTTTCAATTTTTTTTTTTACGTTGTACAGATCGGTTTTTTTTTTGCGCTGTGCTAACCCTTGCTCTTTAAATGACGCTATCCAGAGGAGGACACCTAAAGGCGAGCCGTAATGGCTCATCTTCGGCAGGCTCCTCCGATTTTTTTTATGTTGTGTTGACCGTGTTTTTTCCAGTTTTTTTTTTATACGTTAATAAAAATAACTTTTTGTATTTTTTTGTTTTTTTTAAGTTTTTTTTTTTTTTTTTTTTTTTTTTTTTTGTTGACCGTTTTTTTTCTTTTATTGGTTGTGCTGACCGGTTTTTTTTTTTATTTAACGTTGTGCTGATCGTTGTGCTGACCCTTGTTCTTTAAATGACGTTATCTAGAGGAGGACACCTAAGGCGAGCCGTAAAGACCTCATCTTCGAGTCTCGTCTAAATTTTTTTTAACGTTGTGCTGACCCTTTGGTTCTTTAAATGACGCTTTCCCCCGGGGGAGGACACCTAAAAGCGGGCCGTAATGGCCATTATCTTCGGCATTCTCCTCCGATTTTTTTCGGTTTTTTTTACGTTGTGCTACCCGGTTTTTTTGTTTGTGTGCTGACCGTTTTTTAGTTGTGCTGACCGGTTTTTTTTTCCATTTTTTTACGTTGTGCTGACCGGTTTCTTTTTCCTTTTTTTTTAAGTTGTGCTGACCCTTGTTCTTTAAAATGGACGCTATCCAGAGTAGGACACTGAAAGGCGAGCCGTAATAGTCTAAGATCTTCGGCAGGCTCCTCCCGGGATTTTTTTCTTTATGTTATGTGCTGACCGGTTTTTTTCCAAATTTTTGTTTAACGGTATGCTGACGGGTTTTTTCCATTTTTTTTGTTTTTTTTTGTTGTGCTGAACCGATTTTTTTTTACGGGTTGTGCTGACTCGGTTTTTGTTTTTTTATATTACGTTGTGCTGACCGACTTTTTTTCCATTTTTTTACGTTGTTCTGACCGGTTTTTTTGTTTTTTGGGGTTGTGCTGATCGGTTTTTTTTCAGTGTTTTTTTTTTTTTTTTTTTTTTTCGGTTTTTTTTAAACGTTGCTGATACCCGTGTTTCTTTAATGACGCTATCCGCAGAGGAGAACACCTAAAAGCGAGCCCGTAATGGCCTCATCTCGGCAGGGTTCCTCTGATGTTTTTTTACCGTTGTGCTGACGATTTTTTCCAGTTTTTTATACACGTGCTGACCGGTTTTTTTGTTTTTTTTTGGTTTTTTTTTTTTTTACCAGTTTTGGTGACCAGTTTGTTTTTTTACGTTGTGCTGACCGGTTTTTTCTTTTTTCTTTTTCTGAGTTTTTTTTTTTTTTTTTTTTTTTTTTTTTTTTTGTTGACCTTTTTTTTTACGTTGTGCTGACCAATTTTTTTCGTTGTGTTGACCTGTTTTTAATATGACGCAGATTCCCGAGGAGACCACCTAAAGGCGAGCCGTAATGCCTTCATCTTCGGCAGGCCTCCTCCGATTTTTATTTTAACGTTGTGCTGACCCATGTTCTTAAAAATGACGCTATCCCGACCGAGGTGGACCCTAAAGGGTGAAGCCGTATGGGCCTATCTTCGGCAGGCTCCTCCGATTTTTTTCGGATTTTTTTTTTTACGTTGTGCTTACCGTTTTTGATTTTTTTTTATTTTACGTTGTGCTGCACTGGTTTTTTTTCCAGTTTTTTTTTTTTTAGCGTTGTGTTGACCATGTTTTTTTCTTTTTTTACGTTGTGCTTGGCCGGGTTTTTTGTAGGTTGTGCTGTCCGATTTTTTCCATTTTTTTTACATTTTTTTTTTTTTTTTCGGTTTTTTTTTTCAATTTTTTTACGTTGTTCTAAACCTCGTTCTTTAAACGACGCTATCATGAGGAGGACACCTAAAAAGGCGAACCATAATGGCCTCATTCTTCGGCAGGCTCCTCCGGATTTTTTTTAACGTTGTGCTGACCGTTTTTTTCCAGTTTTTTTTTTACGTTGTGCTGATCGGTTTTTTTCTAGTTTTTTTTTGTTTGCTGATTCGGTTTATTTTTTACATTGTGTTGACCGGTTTTTGTTTTAATTTATTTTAATGTTGTTGCAACCGATTTTTTTCCGATTTTTTTAATGTGTGATGACCCTTGTTCTTTAAATGACGCTATCGCAAGGTGGGACACTAAAAGGCGAGCCGTAAATGCCTCTTCTCGGCAGGCTCCTCCGGATTTTTTTACCGTTGGTGCTGACCGGTTTTTTTTCATTTTTTTTTACGTTGTGCTTACCCTTGTTCTTTAAAAATGTGTTAATCAGAGCAGAGACACCTAAAGGGGGACCGTAATGGCCTCATCTTCGGCAGAGCCTCCTCCGATTTTTTTTACGTTTTTTTTTTTTTTTTTTTTTTTTTTTTTTTTTTTTTTTCCGGTTTTTCTTACGTTGTGCTAGATAATTTTTTTTCCAATTTTTCGTTGTGCTGACCGTTTATTTTTTACGTTGCTGCTGACCGGTTTTTGTTTTAATTTATTTTAACGACCCTATATAAAAAAAAAAAATTTTTCCATTTTTTTTTACGTTCTGCCGGCCGGTTTTTTTGGGTTCTGCTGATCAGTTTTTTTCCAGTTTTTTTTTTAACGTTTGCTGATCGGTTTCTTTTTTTACGTTGTGCTGGACCTTGTTCTTTTAAAATTTTGACGCTATTCAGAGGAAGGACAGACCTAAACGCGAGCCGTAATGGCCTCAATTTCGGCAGGCTTCCTCCCAATTTTTTTTTTTTAACGTTAGCTTGCGGACCCTTGTTTTTAAATGATGGCTAATCCGAGGAGGACACTTAAGGGGGAAGTCGTAATGCCCTCATCTTCGGCAGGACTCCTCCGATATTTTTTCCAGTTTTTTTTTTTTTTTTTTTTTTTTCGGTTTTTTCTTTTTTTTTACGTTGTGCTGACCGTTTTTTTTTTTTCATTTTTACATGTGCTGACCGGTTTTTTTATACATTGTGCTGACCTTGTTCTTTAATAACGCTATCCCGAGGATGACACCTAATGGGGAGCCGTAATGGCCTCATCTCCGGCAGGCTCCTATCCGATTTTTTTCCGTTTTTTTATTGTGGCTGAACTGGTTTTTTATTTTTTTTTAATTTTACGTTTTTTTTTTTTTTTTGTTTTTTCAGTTTGTTTTTTAACGTTGTGTTGATTTTTGTTCCTTTTTTTTAGTTGTGCTGGCCCGTTTTTTTAGGTTATGCTGACCGAGTTATTTTTTTCCAATTTTTTTTTTTACATTCTGCTTGACAGTTTTTTTCTAGGTTTTTTTTTACGTTGCTGGCCGGGTTTTTTTTTACATTGTCTGAACTCTATGTTCTTGTAATGACGCTATCCAGAGGTGGACAACTAAAGGCGAGCCGTAATGGCCTCATCTTCGGCATAGGCTCCTCCGATTTTTTTTACGTTGTGCCTGACCGTTTTTTTTTTCATTTTTTTTACGTTGTGCTCCCTGTTCTTTAAATGATCTATCCCGAGCATGACACCTAAAGGCCAACCGTAATAGCCTCATCTTCGGCAGGCTCCTCTCACGATTTTTTTTACGTTGTGCTGAGCGTTTTTTTCCAGTTTTTTTTTTTTTTTTTGGTTGTGCTGATCGGTTTTGTTCCAGGTTTTTTTTTTTTTTGTTGTGCTGACCGGTTTTATTTTTTTTACGTTGTGCTGACCGGTTTTTTGTTTTATTTATTTTACGTTGTGCTGATCGTTTTTTCTCTTTTTTTTTTTTGGTTGTGCGACCTTAGTTCTTCTATAAATGACGCTATCACAAAGAGGACACCTAAAGGCGAGCGCTATTGGCCTCATCTCCGGCGGCCTCCTCCGATTTTTTTTTTTTTTAACATTGTGCTGACCCTTGTTCTTAAAAATGACGCTATCCCCCGAGGTGGACACCTAAAGGGGAGTCGTAATGGCCCTCAATCTTCGGCAGGCTCCACCGATTTTTTTTTTTTTTCGAGTTTTTTTTTACGTTGTGTTGACCGATTTCTTTCTTTTTTTTTAACGTTGTGCTGACTGGTTTTTTTAGGTTGTGTGTTGACCGGTTTTTTTCAATTTTTTTAACGTTTGTGCTGATCTGGTTTTTTTTCATTTTTTTTACGTTTGTGCTGACCAATTTTTAAAATGACGTTATCCAGTGGAGGACACCTAAATCGAGCCGTAATGGCCTCATCTTCGGCAGGCTCCTCGATTTTTTTTTTTTTTTTTGTCTATTTTGATTTTTTTGCCAATTTTTTTTACGTTGTCTGACCGGTTTTTTTTTTTTTCTAAGTTTTTTTTTGTTTTTTATGTTGTGGTGACCGATCTTTTTTTCCATTTTTTTTACGTTGTGCTGAACCGGTTTTTTTGTTTTTAGGTTTGTTGCTGATCGATTTTTTCCAGTTTTTTTTTAACGTTTTTTTTTTTTTTGGATGTTTTTTTTTTTAACGTTGTGGCTTGACCCTTGTTCTTTAAAAGACGCTATCAAAGCGTCACAGAGGAGGACACCTAAAAGGCGATGCGTAATGGCCACACATCATCGGCAGGATCCTCCGATTTTTTTTACGTTGTGCCTACCTTGTTTGTTTAAATGACGCTATTTCAAGTAGGACAACTAAAGGGGAACCGGTAATTGCCTCATCTTCGGCAAGGCTCCTCCGATTTTTTTTTTTTTAACGTTTGTGCTCGACCTTTTATGCATTAAATGACTCTCTCTCGAGGAGGACACCTAAAGGAGTGCCGTAATGGCCTCATCTTCGACAGGGCTCACCGATTTTTTCGCCAGTTTTGTTTACGTTGTGTTGACCGATTTTTTCTTTTTTTTAGCGTTGTGCTTGACTGGTTTTTTTTTAAGTTGTGCTGACCGGTTTTTTCATTTTTTTTACGTTGTGGCTGAATTTGGTTTTTTTTCATTTTTTTTACCGTTTGTGCTGACCCTAATTCTTAAATGACGTTATCCAGTGGAGGACACCTAAAGTCGAGCCGTAATGCCGTCATCTTCGGAAGGCTCCCTCCGATTTTTTTTACGTTGTTCTTACCGGATTTTTTTCACAATTTTTTTTTTTACGTTGGTGTCTGACCGGATTTTTTTCTAGTTTTTTTTTTGTTTTTTATGTTGTGGTGACCGATTTTTTTCCATTTTTTTTACGTTTTTTTTTTATATATTTACTATTTTGGTTTTTAGGTTTTTTTTTTTTTTTTTTTTTTTTTTTTATGTTTTTTTTTACGTTGTGCTGATCGGTTTTTTTTACGTTGTGTCTGACCCTTGTTCTTTAATGACGCTATCCAGAGGAGGACAGCGCTAAAGGCGAGCCGTAATGGCACCATCACGGCAGGATCCTCCGATTTTTTTTACGTTTTGTGCCTGACACTTGTTGTTTAAATGACGCTATTCCTAGGAGGACACCTAAAGGGGAACCTAATGGTGCCTTCATCTTCGGCAGGCTCCTCCGATTTTTTTTAACGTTTGTGCTGACCTTTATTCATTAAATGACGCTATCTCGCAGGAGGATTACACCTAAAGGCGAGCCGTAATGGCCTCATCTTCCGTAGGCTCCTCCGATTTTTTTTTTTTTTCAATTTTTTTAACGTTCTTGCTGAATGGATTTTTTTTTCCAGTTTTTTTTTTTTACGTTGTGCTGACCCCTTTTGTTTAAATGACGCTATTCCTAGGAGGACACCTAAAGGGGAACCATAATGGCCTCAGATCCTTCACCCGGCCCAAGGGTCTCTCCATCTTTTTTTAAACGGTGCTGAGACCCTCTGTTCTTTAAATGACTCTAACCCGAGGAGGACAACCTAAAGGGGAGCCGTAATGGCCTCATCTTCGGCAGAAATCCTTGATTTTTTTTTCTCCAGTTTTTTTACGTTGTGTTGACCGAGTTTTTTCCTTTTTTTTACATTATACTGACCCGATTTTTTTAGGTTGTGCCTGACCGATTTTTTTTTCATTTTTTTACGTTGTGCACTGACCGATTTTTTTTTCATATTTTTTACGTTGTGCTAACTTGTTCTTATAAAAAGAACCGCTATCGTATAGAGGAGACACCTAAAGGCGAGCCGTTAATGGCTCATCTTCGGCAGGCCTCCTCCACTTTTTTTAACGTTGTGCTGACCGAATTTTTCCAGTGTTTTTTGTTGTGATGACCGGTGTTTCTTTTACGTGGTGCGACCGGTTTTTTTGTTTTTTTTTATGTTACGTTGTGCTGACCAATTTTTTTGTCCCAATTTTTTTTTTACGTTTTAAAAAAAAAAACCGATTTTTTTTTGTTTTTGGTTTGTGTGTTTTTTTTTTTTTTTTTTTTTTTTATTTTTTTTTAAGGTTGTGTTGATCTTTTTTTGTTTTTTTCGTTGTGCTGGACCTTGTTTTTAAATGACGCTATCTAGAAGAGGACACCTAAAGGCGAGCCCGTAATGACTCATATCTCGGCAGGCTCCTCCAATTTTTTTAACGTTGTGCTGACCCTTGTTCTTTAAATAAACGCTTTCACCCGGGAGGACATCTAAAGTTGAGCCGTAATTGCCTCATATTTGGCAGCTTCCTCCGATTTTTTTTTTTTTTCTGGGTTTTTATTTTTTACGTTGTGCTAACCGGTTTTTTTGTTGTGCTGACGGTTTTTTTTTTTTTTCTGACTGGTTTTTTCCAATATTTTTTACGTTGTGCTGACCGGTTTTTTTTTTTTTTTTTTTTTTTACGTTGTGCGACCTTGTTCTTTAATGACGCTAAATCCAGAGGAGGACACTAAAGGCGAGCCGTAATGGCCTCATCTTCGGCAGGCTCCTCCGATTTTTTTTTTATGTTGTTGCTGACCAGTTTTTTTTTTTTTTCCAATTTTTTTAACGTTATGCTTGAACGGCTTTTTTTCCAGTTTTTTTTGTTTTTTTTTGTTGTGCTGACCGATTTTTTTTACGTTGTGTGCGCAGCTTTTTGTTTTTTTTATGATTTATAAAAAAAAAAAGATTTTTTTTCCATTTTTTTTACGTTGTTCTTACCTTTTTTTTTTCTTTGTAATAAAATTTGAATTTGATCCGGTTTTTTTTAGTTTTTTATTTTTCACGTTGAGACTGATCGGTTTTTCTTTAACGTTGTGCCGACCAACCGTGGTTTCTTTAAATGACGCATCCGCGGGGAGGACACCTACAGGCGACCCGTAATGGCCTCATCTTCGGCAGTCTCCTTCCGATTTTTTTTTACGGCGTTGTTGCTGACCGGTTTTTTTTTCGAGTTTTTTTTATACATTGTGCTGACCGGTTTGTTTTTTTTTGTTTTGTTTTAAGTTTTGCTGACCGGTTTTTTTTTTTACGTTGTGCCCTGACCGGATTTTTTTTCTTTTTTTTTTTTGGGTTGTGCTGACCGGTTTTTTTTTTACGTTGTGTTGACCAGTTTTTTTTTAACGTTGTGCTGACCGGTTTTTTTTCATTTCTTTTTACGTTTGTGCTGACCTTTTCTTTAAATGACGTTATCTACACGTGGAGGACACCTAAAAGGCGATCATTAATGGCCTCATTCTTGCGAACAGGCCTCCCGCCGATTTTTTGGTTTTTTACGTTGTGCTTACCGATTTTTTCTTCCAATTTTTTTTACGTTGTGCTGACGCGGTTTTTCTCCAGTTTTTTTTTGTTTTTTTTTGTTTGTGCTAAACCGATTTTTTTCCAGTTTTTTTTTTACTTTTTTTTTTTTTTTTTTTTTTTTTTATATATTTTAGGGTTTGTGCTGATTCGGTTTTTTTCAATTTTTTTTTACGGTTGCTGCTGATTCGGGTTTTTTTTTTTACGTGTGCTGACCCCTCGTTTCTTAAATGACGCTATCCGTCAGAGGAGGACACCTAAAGGCGGAGCCGTATGGCCACATCTTCGGCCAAGAATCCTCCGATTTTTTTTACGTTGTGCTGACCGATTTTTTTTTTTTTTTTTTTTTTTTTTTGATTTTATATTTTTGTTTTTTTTTTGTGTTTTGGCTGACCGGTTTGTTTTTTTTACCTTGTGCTGACCCTTGTCTTTAACTGACGCTATCCAGAGGAGAAGACCTAAAGGCGAGCCGTACTGGCCTCCTCTTCGGCAGGCCCTCCGATTTTTTTTAACATTGTGCTGACCATTGTCTTTAATGACGTTATCCCGAGGGATGACACCTAAAGGGGAGCCGTAATAATGGCCTCATCTCCGGTAGGCTCTCCTATTTTTTACCGGTTTTTTTTTTTACTTTGTGCTGACTGGTTTTGATTTTTTTATTTTTACGTTGTTTGATGACTGGTTTTTATTTCAGTTTTTTTTTTACGTTTGTGTTTTGGACCGTTTTTTTCCTTTTTTTTACGTTGTTGCTGCGCCCCTTTTTTTAGGTTGTGCTGACCGATTTGTTTTGTTCCATTTTTTTTACATTGTGATGACCGGTTTTTTTTCATTTTTTTTACGTTGTGCTTACCCTTGTTCTTTAAATGACGCATCCCGAGGAGGACACCTAGAGGTGAGTCGTAATTGCCTCATCTTCGGCATTGGCTCTTCCGATTTTTTTTTCCAGTTTTTTTACTTTGTGTTGACCGAATTTTTTTTTTTTTTTTACGTTGTGTACCGGTTTTTTTAGGTTGTGCTGACCGGTTTTTTCATTTTTTTTACGTTGTCGCTGACCGGTTTTTTTTCATTTTTCTTTTTACGTTGTGCAGACCCTTATTCTTTAAATTACGCTATCCAGTGGAGGACATCTAGAGGCGAGCCCGACGCGTAATGGCCTCATCTTCGGCAAGGCTACTCCGATTTTTTTTACGTTGTGCTTTATCTATTTTCCAATTTTTTTTTACGTTGTGCCTGACGGTTTTTTTTCTATTTTTTTGTTTGTTTTTTGTTGTGCTGGACCGATTTTTTTCCATTTTTTTCCGTTGTGCTGACCGATTTTTTTTTTTTGTTTTTAGGTTGTGCTGATCGATTTTTTCCAGTTTTTTTTACGTTGGCTGATTGGGTTTTTTTTTTTTTTTTAGTGTGCTGACCCTGTTCTTTAAATGACGCTATCCCGTAGGAGGAGACACCTACAGGCGAGCGTAATGGGCCACATCTTCGGCAGGTAGCCTCGATTTTTTTTTACTTTGTGCTGACCGGTTTTTTTATACGTTGTGCTGACCCTATTTTTTGTTTTTTGTTTTTTTTTTTAAGTTTTGCTGACCGTTTGTTTTTTTTACGTGTGCTGACCGGTTTTTTTTTTTTTTGTGCTGACCGGTTTTCTTTCTACGTTGTTCTGACCATTTTTTTCGTTGTGCTGACCCTTGTTCTTTAAATGATGATATCCAGAGGAGGACACCAAAACGCGAACCGTAATGGCTCATCTTCGGCAGGCTCCCTTCCGATTTTTTTTAAAATTGTGCTGACCCTTGTTCTTTAAATGCCGCTATCCCGGGGATAACAACTAAAGGGGAGCCGTAATGGCCTCATCTTCCGGCAGGCTCCTCCGATTTTTTTCCGGTTTTTTTATTTTTTTTTTTTTTTTTTTTTATATTTTTATTTTTACGTTGTGTACTGGTTTTTTTTTTAGTTTTTTTTTACGTTGTTGGTTGACCATTTTTTTCCTTTTTTTTACGTTTGCTGGCCCGTTTTTTTAGGTTGTGCTGTACCGATTTTGTTTTTTCCATTTTTTTTTACATTGTGCGACCGTTTTTTTTCATTTTTTTACGTTGTGCTGGACCACTTGTTCTTTAAAAGACGCTTTCTAGAGAGGACACCTAAAGGGAAGCCGTAATGGCCTCATTCTTCGGGCAGGCTCCTACGATTTTTTTTTTTTTTACGTTGTGCTGACCGGTTTTTTTTCAGTTTTTTTTTTATGTTGTCTGATCGTTTTTTTTTCAGTTTTTTTTCGTTGTGCCTGACCGATTTTATTTTTTACGTTGTGCTGCCCGTCGGTTTTTTTTTATTTCTTTTACGTTGTGCTGAACCCAATTTTTCCCGTATTTTTTTCTGCTGACCGGTTTTTTTTGGGTTCTGCTGACCATTTTTTCCAGTTTTATTTACGTCGTGCTGATTCGGGTTTCTTTTTTTCCGTTGTGCTGACCCTTGTTCTTTAAATGACCCGCACTACAGAGGAGGGACAACTAAGGGGAGCTGTTTGTTAATGACCCATCGTTGGCACGCTCCTCCAGCTTTTATTTCGCTTTTTTTTTACGTTGCTGCCCGGTTTTTTTTTTTTTTTCTCTTTTTTGGGTTGTGCTGACCGGTTTTTTTTTTTACGTTGTTGCTGACCGTTTTCTTTTCGTTGTGCTGACCCTGTTCTTTAAATGACGCTATCCAGAGAGGACACATAAAGGCGAGTGTTAATGCAGTCATCGTCGGCAGCCTACTCTGATGTTTTTAAGTTGTGCATTAACGATGGTGTTTTTACGTTGTTGATACCGATGGTTCCAATGTGTTTTACGTTGTGTTGACTGGTTTTTTCGAGGTGTGGTTGTTGTTTTGTTTGCTGACCGATTGTTTTTTCCATGTTTTTTTTATGTTGTGCTGACCGGTTTTTTTTGTTTTTAGGTTGTGATGATCGATATTTTTTTCCAGTTTTTTTTACGTTGTGCTGATCGGGTTTTTTTTTTTACGTTGTGCTGACCCTTGTTCTTTAAATGACGCATCCAGAGGAGGACACCTAAAGGCGAGCCGTTATGGCCACATCTTCGGTAGGATCCTCCGATTTTTTTTTATGTTGTGCTGACCGGTTTTTTTTTTTTTTTGTGCTGACCAGTTTTTTTTGTTTTTTTGTTTTTTTTTTTAAGTTTTGCTGACCGGTTTTTTGTTTTTTTTTCGTTGTGCTGACCGGTTTTTTTTCTTTTTTTTGGGTTGTGCTGACCGGTTTTTTTTTTTTTTAACGTTGTGCTGACCGGTTTTTTTTTTATTTTCTTTTTTTTGGGTTGTGCTGACCGGTTTTTTTTTTACTTTGTGCTGACCGATTTTTTTTTATGTTGTGCTGACCATTTTTTTTTGTTTTTTTCGTTGTGCTGACCCTTGTTCTTTAAATGACGCAATCCAGAGGAGGACACCAAAAGGCGAGCCGTAATGGCCTCATCTTCGGCAGGCTCCTCCGATTTTATTTTAACATTGTGCTGACACTTGTTCTTTAAATGACGCTATCCAGAGGAGGACACCTAAAGGCGAGCCGTAAGGCAACACATCTTCGGCAGGATCCTCCGATTTTTTTTTACGTTGTGCTGACCGGTTTTTTTTTTATTTTTTTTTTTTTTTTTTTTGTTTTTTTTTGTTGTTTTTTTTTAAGTTTTGCTGACCGGTTTGTTTTTTTTACGTTGTACTGATCGGTTTTTTTCTTTTTTTTGGGTTGTGCTGACCGTTTCTTTTAAACGTTGTGCTGACCGACGGTTTTTTTTTTTTTTCTCTTTTTTTTTTTTTTGGCTTGTGCTGACCGGTTTTTTTTTTTTTTTACTTTGTGCTGATCGTTTTTTTTTTTTTTTTTTTTTTTTTTTTTTTTTTTTCGTTGTGCTGACCCTTGTTCTTTAAATGACCCAATCCAGAGGAGGACACATAAAGGCGAGCCGTCATGGCCCCATCTTCAGCAGGCCCCCCGATTTTTTTAACGTTTGTGCTGACACTTGTTCTTAAAATGACGCTACCCCGAGAAGCACACATAAAGGCGAGCCGTAAGGCCTCATCTCGCGGGCTCTTCGTTTTTCCGTTTTTTTTTACGTTGTGTTTTTTTTTTTTTTTTTTTTTTTTTTTTTTTTTTTTTTTTTTTTTTTTTTTTTTTTTTTTTTTTTTTTTTTTTTTTTTCTTCCTTTTTTATTTGTTTTTTTTTTTTTTTTTTTTTTTTTTTTTTTTTTTTTTTTTTTTTTTTTTTTTTTTTTTTTTTTTCCGGTTTGTTTTTTTCAGTTTTTTTTACTTGTGCTTACCCTTGTTCTTTAAATGATGCTATCATGAGCAGGACACCTAAAGGCAAACGGTTTTTTCCTTCTTTTTTTATTTTTTTTTTTTTTTTTTTTTTTTTTTTTTTTTTTTTTTTTTTTTTTTTTTGTTTTACTTTGTGCTGACCGAGGTTTTTCCAATTAGTTTTTTTTTATTTTTTTATTTTTTTTTACATTGGCGGACCGATTTTTTTGTTTTTTTTTTACGTTGTGCTGATCGGGTTTTTTCTTTTTTTAGGTTGTCCTGACCGTTTTTTTTTACGTTATGCTGATCGATTTTTTCTTTTACTTGTGCTGACCTTGTTCTTTAGATGACGCAAGCCAAGGAGGACCCATAAAGGCGAGCCGTAATGGCCCTATCTTCGCCAGGCTCTTCTGTTTTTTTTTTAACGTCGTGCCGACCTTCATGCGTTAAATGACGCTATCCCGAGGAGGACACCCTAGGTGAGCCGTAAGGGCCTCATCTTAGGCAGGCTCCTCTGATTTATTTTCCCCACCACACCACAGGGTTTTTTTTTTACGTGTGTTGAACACGCGGGTTTGTTTCTTTTTTTTTACTTTCTGACCGGTGTTTTTAGGTTGTGCTGACCGGTTTTTTCCTTTTGGTTTTTTTTTTTACGTTGTGGCGACGCAGTTTTTTGTCATTTTTTTTTACGTTGTAACTGAATCGCTTTTATTTAAATGACGCTATCCAAGGAGGACACATAAAAGCGAACCGTAATGGCCTCATCTTGGCAGGCTCCTCCGATGTCACACCGGTTGTTTTCCATTTTTTTTACGTTGTGCTGAGCGATTTTGTTCAGTTTTTTTTTGTTGTGCTGACCGTTTTTTTTTTTTTTTTTTTTTGTTTTTTGTTTTTTTATGTTTACTTGTGCTGACCGAGTTTTTTTCCAATTTTTTTTTTTTTTTTTTTTTTTTTTTTTTTTTTTTTTTTTTTTTTTTTTTTTTTTTTTTTTTTTTTTTTTTTTTTTTTTTTTTTTTTTTTTTTTTTTACGTTGTGCTGACCCTTGTCTTTAAATGACGCTATCCAAGGAGGACACCGAAAGGCGAGCCGTAAATGCCTCATCTTGGCAGGCTTCTCCGATTTTTTTACGTTGTGTGTGACTAGATGTTTTCCATTTTTTTAAGTTGTGTTGACCGATTTTTTTTTTTTTTTTTTTTTTTTTTTTTTTTTTTTTTTTTTTTTTTTTTTTTTGGTTTTTTTTTCGTTTTTTGGGTTGTGCTGACCGGTGTTTTTTTACGTTGTTATGACCTTTTTTTTCGTGTGCTGACCGGTTTTTTAATGAAGCGATCCAAGGGAGGAACACCGAAAGTCGGGCCGTATGGCCTCATTTTCGACAGGCTCCTCCAATATTTTTTTAACGTTGTGCTTACCCTTGTTCTTTATATGACGCTATCCGAGGAGGACACCTAAGGGGAGCCGTAATGGCCTCATCGTCGGCAGGCGACCCAATTTTTTTCGGTTTTTTGGTACGTGTGCTGAACGTTTTTTTCCTTTTTTTTTACGTTGTGCTGACCCTGTTCTTTAAATTGACGCTATCCAGAGGAGGACACCAAATGGCGAGCCGCAATGGCCTCTTCGCAGGTCATCCGATTCTTTTTTACGGGTACTGACGCGGTTTTTGTTATACGTTGTGCTGACCGGTTTTTTTGTGTTTTGGTTTTTTTTTTTAGGTTTTGCTGACTGTTTTTTTTTTTTTTTTTTTTTTTTTTTTTTTTTTTTTTTTTTTTTTTTTTTTTTTTTTTTTTTTTTTTTTTTTTTTTTTTTTTTTTTTTTTTTTTTTTCTTTTTTTTGAGTTGTGCTGACCGGTTTTTTTTTTTTTTTTTTTTTCAGGTTTTTTTTTTTCGTTGTGCTTACCATTTTTTTCGTTGTGCGGACCGTGTTCTTTAAATGATGCTATCCTGAGGATGACACCTTAAGGCGAGCCGTCATGGCCTCATCTCCGGCAAGCTCCTCCGATTTATTTTAACATTGTGCTGACTCTTGTTCTTTAATGACGCTATCCAGAGGAAGACACTAAAGGCGAGCCGGAATGGCCACATCTTCGAAAAAAGGATCCTCCGATTTTTTTTTACGGTGTGCTGACCAGTTTTTTTTTTTTTTTATACGTTGTTCTTACTCGGTTTTTTGTTTTTTTGTTTTGTGTTAAGTTTTGCTGACGTTTGTTTTTTTACGTTGTGCTGACCGGTTTTTTTTTTTTTTTTTTTTTTTTTTTTTTTTTTTTTTTTTTTTTTTTTTTTTTCCCGGTTTTTTTCCTTTTTTTTTTTTTTTTTTTTTTTTTTTTTTTTGACTTTGTGCTGACCAGTTTTTTTTTACGTTGTGCGTACCATTTTTTTTACGTGGTGCTGATCCTCGTTCTTGAAATGACGCAATCCAGAGGAGGACACCTAAAGGCGAGCCGTCATGGCCTCATCTCCGGCAGCTCCTCCCATTTTTTCGATTTTTTTCCCATTTTTTACGTTGTGCTGACCCTTGTGCTTTAAATGACGCTACCAGAGGAGGACACCTAAAGGCGAGCCGTAATGGCCACATCTTCGGCAGGATCCCTCAGATTTTTGTTAGTTTGTTGCTGAACGGGTTTTTTTTTTGGTTTGTGCTGACCGGTTTTTTGTTTTTTGTTTTTTTTTTAGTTTGCTGACCTGTTGTTTTTTTACGTGTGCTTACGGTTTTTTTCTTTTTTTTGGGGTTGTGCTTACCGGTTTTTTTTTTCTTTTTCAATTAAGAACGTTTTTTTTCTTTTTTTTCAAAAAAAAAAACATTTTTTTTTTACTTTTTGCTGACCGGTTTTTTTTACGTATGCTGACCGGTTTTTTCGTTGTTCGGACCTTTGTTCTTTAAATGATGCTATGCAGAGGAGGACACCTGAAGGCGAGCCGTCATGGCTTCAACATCGGGAGGCGCTAATTTATCTACGTGGGCTGACCCTCGTTCGTAAAATGACGCTATCCCGAGGATGACACCCTAAAGGGGAGCCGTAATGCCTCATCTTCGGCAGGCTCCTTCGATTTTTTCCGTTTTTTTTTTTACGTTGTGTTGACCGAATTTTTATTTTTTATGTTAGCGTTTGCTGACTGGTTTTTTTCCAA
>QBTX01002016.1:0-26948 GCA_003063285.2 Arachis monticola
CCCGCTGAGGACAGTAAGAGCACAGGGAAAAACTAATTCTGGCACTAAAACGCCAGAGTTGGGTCGCGAAGGCGTGGCGCTCTAGAACGACCCGGAAAGACCATGGCCCAAAGAATTGGCGTTCAGGTCCGCCAGAAACAAGCCAGGATTGGCGTTCAACCGCCAAAATGGGCAAGATCTGGCGTTGACGCCCAAATAGGGCATCATCGCAGCGTGTTGAAAGACCAAAAATGGGCACATCTTCTGGCGTTCAAGCGCCAGGAACAGACAGTGATTTGGCGTCTAACGTCACTCCCGCTTCTAACTCTGGTATTGGCGTTGAACGCCAAAAGGGGGCATAATCCAGTCGTTGAACGCCCAAAATGGGCACATTTCTGGCGTTAAGGCGCCAGGAACAGACAGTGAGTTGGCGTCTAACGTCACTCCATCTTCTCTGTTATCTTCGTGGTACGTGCAAATATGCCAGAGGTGGAGCTGGAATCAGCCTCGCACACAGCGAAATGAGTGGCTTGAGTAGACAACCCCTTCTAAAAAGACGGCTTCCTTTAACACTAAGCTGTTTGAGTTGAATATGCTTAAAGCCAGAGAGAGTACCGTTCCTGCAAAAACTGTCCGTCGGAAAGAAGGATGCAGGAAGATGAGAGCAAGTTTATAGTATCTCGCTTTGCAGACTATCTAGGGACTCTTGAAATAAAGATTCCGGTTGCAAAGGCACTTGAGCAAAAACCCTCTTATGCCAAGTTCATGAAAAGAGATCTTGAGTCATAAAGTGCAGCTGGAGAGCAACTCGCAGTCAAGAGTTCGTACCTCACTGAAGGGAATGGCCCAGTGGCAGTGCGATTCTCGAAAAGCGTGTTTCCACTAGGAAAGTAGAGGCTTAAAGTATCCAGTCTGGGTGTAGTGATCATATTCTTGAGTAATGACCAAAGTGCCCACGTTATTGGAAGGTGAATTTATGGCAACCAAGGACAGCCTTAATGCGATCTTGGTAGTCGGCATAGCATCAACCTAATACGCGCATCCACCTATTAGGGAAGCTTTGGCTTAAGCTGAAGAAGTTAAAACCACCCGGAGTGAGACGTGTGGACTCACACTGTGTCTGATGGTGTCCCATTAAGATACCCATCAGGCCGTGATTGAAGGACATGAAGTTGTCAGATGTTTGGGGGTGCCATTCGCTCTATATCCACTTGTACTGTGTGTTGTTAAGACTGGAAATGGAGGAGCCACAAGAGGATGCCTACTGCTCACACCCTGAGGAAGACCCCTTGTCCTAAGCAGGGGTACGGCTGTGGAAGCAGATTCCTCTTGATACGTCAACAGTTCTGGGGGAAATAGCCCTGAGAGTCAACGATGATGAGTTCAAGTTGAACACGCTGTCAAATGCCAGCTGCAGCATTCCAGTACACAATTCAACAGGGACGTGCTGATAGTTTGATGCTACATTGATTTTTTGGTAGAAGAGATCAACATCGCTGAGAGTCTCGAATCAGGAGTTGGGAAAGACATCTTTAAAGATGTTCAGCCTGATTTGGAGGATTCAGGGGACCTGAAAGAGCCTCCTGAACTTTCTTCTGAAGAGGAAAAAACTCCTTAAACCAGAGCTCAAGCCACTGCAACCATCCTTGAAAATTAATGCATTTCTTGGAGAAGGAGACACTTTTCCAGTGATCAATTCCACAGCCTCTGCTTTTAAATTCAAACAGGAAGAAGGAACACACTTTTATTCAAGTGACTAAAGGACACACAAGACAGCTCGTTGGTGGTCCCATAGGTGACCTTTAGGGCATAAGCCCAGCTAGATGCATGCACAAATCCTACTGGAGGATAATGCCAAACCAGTGGTTAAACCACAGAGGCGGCTAAATCCAGCCATGAGGAATGGTGGCAAAGAGAGGTCACTAAATTACTAAGAGGCTGGGATTATTTAACCCATTTCGTTGATAGCCCCTGGGTGAGCCCGGTTCAAGTCGTCCCAAAAAGGGAGGCATAACAGTGATTCATAATGAAAAAATGAACTGGTTCCTTTACAGACAATTATAGGGTGGCGCATGTGGATTGACTACAGAAGCTCCCCAATACAGCCACCAGAAAGGATCATTTCCTTTACCATTCATCAACCAGATGCTAGAAAGACTAGAGGTCATGATTATTACTGCTTTTGGATGCTATTCAGGCTATAACCAGATTGCAGTGGATCCCCAGGATCAAGAGGAAATAGCATTCACATGTCGCATCTGAAGTGTTTTGCTTATAGTAAGGCATGCCATTTGGGCTATGTAATGGCACCTGCAACCTTCAAGAGATGCATGCTCTCTATTTTCTCTGAAATGGTGGAAAAATTTTTGGAGTCTCAATGGCTGACTTCTCAGTATATGGAGAATCATTCAGCTCCTGTCTTGATCACATGAAACTTGTTTCTGAAAAGATGCCAAGAAACCAACCTAGTTTTAAAACTGGGAAAAGTGTCACCTCATGGTGACTGAAAGGATTGTTCTTGGGCATAAAATCTCAAACAAGGGCAATAGAGGTGGATCAAGCAAAAAATAGAAGGTAATTGAAAAATTTACCACCATAACCTGCCGATGTTAAGGCAATCAGAACTTTTCTGGGGCATGCAGGATTCTATGGGAGGTTTATAAAAGGATTTTTCAAAATCGCAAAAACTCTAAGCAACCTGCTAGCTGCTGACACGCATTTGTGTTTTGACACAGCATGCCTGCAGGCATTTGAGACCCTAAAAGCTAAGCTGGTCACAGCAACAGTCATTTCTGCACTAAACTGGACATTGCCATTTGAGTTAATGTGTGATGCCAGTGATCGATGCCATTGGTGCAGTATTGGGACAGAGGCATGACAAGCTTCTGCATGTCTTTTATTATGCCAGTCGCGTTTTAAATGATGGCCAGAAGAAATTAACACAACCACAGAAAAAGGAATTACTTGCAGTAGTTTACGCCATTGACAAGTTTTTCAGGAATCTTACTTAGTAGGATCAAAGGTGATTGTGTACACTAACAATGTTGCTCTTAAGTATCTACTCACAAAAGCAGGATTCAAACCCAGGCTCTTAGATGGGTATTGCTCCTGAAAGAGTTTGATAATAGAAATAAGAGACCAGAAAGAGGGACAAGAGAACCAAGATAGCTGATCATCTGTCCCGGATAGTGCCAGTGGAAGGGACGTCCCTCCCCTTTCTTGGGATCTCTGAGACGTTTCCTGATGAGCATCTATTTGCCATTAAGGAAGCACCATGGTTTGCCGATATTGCAAACTATACAGCTGCAAAGGTTCAATACCCAAGGAGTACAATAGAATACAAAGAAGAATATAGTTACTGAGAAAAGTACTACTTGTGGGATGAACCCTATCTCTTTAAGAGATGTGCAGACGGAATTCTTCCGTAGGTGTGTCCCCAGAGAGGAAGCAAAGAGATCCTATGGCATTGCCACGGATCTCAATATGGAGGCATTTCGGAGGTGAGCGAACAGCCACCAAGGTCCTCCAATGTGCTTCTATGGCCCATCTCTATAAGATTCCCGAGTGTTTGTAAGTAATGTGACAGTTGCAAAGAGCTGTAACCTGCCTCAGGTTACCCCATGCCTCAACAAGGATCTTGGAATAGAGTTGTTTTATGTATGGGGATTGACTTCATGGACCTTTCCCACCATCATACTCAAACATTTATATTCGGTGGCAGTGGATTATGTATTAAATGGGTTGAGGCTATTGCCACACCCACAATGATACTAAAATAGTGCTGAAGTTCCTCAGAAACATATTTTTCAGCGGGTTTGGTGTCCCTAGAGTACTAACAGTGATGGGGGCACTCACTTCTGAAAAACAGCTTTACTCTGCATGGTTCGGTATGGAATCGCCACAAGGTGCCACTCAATTCAGTCCACAAACCAATGGCAAGCTGAAGTCTCTAATCGAGAATTAAAGAGAATCCTGAACGGACAGTAAATACCCGTAGAAGGATTGGGCACGGAGCTTGGATGATGCACTGTGGCTACAGAACAGCATCTCAAGACCCCTATAGGGACCTCCCATACGCAACTGGTGTATGGTAAGGCATGTCACTGCCCGTGGAACTGAAGCATAAGGCCTACTGGGCAACCAGATTCCTAAACTTTAATGAAATTAGCTGGAGAAAAAGATTGCTCCAGCTAAATGAGCTAGGGAATTCAGATTCACAGCTTTCGAAAATGCCAAGCTTTAATAAAGAAAAATCAAAAAAAATGGCATGAAGAAAGCTGTCATCTAGATCTTTGAACCAGGACAAAAAGTCCTGTTGTTTAACTCTAGACTCAGGCTATTCCCGGGAAACTGAAATCCCGGTGGAAGGGACCATACGTGATTACAGGTGTGTCACCATATGGTTATGTGGAGAGCTTCAAGATATTGATTCTGATAAGAGGTTCATTGTCAATGGACAAGAAATCAAGCATATCTTGAAGGCAACACTGAAGCAAGAATGCTCAAGGCTGAAGCTAGATTAAAAAGCTCAGCAAGGTCCAGCTAAAGACAATAAAGAAGCGCTTGCTGGGAGCAACCCAGCATGGGGCATCACATCCTCTAAGCATTTTGCCCTATTTCTATCTTTATTTTTTATATATTCTTGAAAAGTTTGTAAATAATCATTTACAGAAGACCTCGGCACACAAAACAGAGTAAAAGAGCTCAATGGCAAAGAAACGCCAGTAAAGGGGCATTTTGGGCGTTCACGCCCACAATGGGCATCCACTGGGGCGTTGACGCCAGTAATGGCAGCTTTGGGGCGTTCAACGCCAGAAAGAGCCCACTGGGCGTTGAACGCCAGGAATGGCAGCAACTGGGTCGTGAACGCCCAAGAGATCAGCATTTGGGCGTGAACGCCCAAAACAGGCAGTGTTTGGGCGTTCAACGCCAGGAAGCAGGGAGGAGCCAAATCCAGTAAACCCACACGTATTTCCATTTTAATTTCAAAATTTTATGCTTCAATGCATGATTTTTACATGAACATATCAAGAATACTAATTTCTAAAATCCTTATTTCAAAAAAAAATCATCTTCCAAAAAAAAATTCAAAAACTCTTTTTCAAAATCTTTTCTGGAAACAAATCTATCTTTTTTACTAAAAAAATCTTTTCAAACTAATCCATATCTTTTTCAAATATCATTTCTTTTTAAAATTAGAGTTATCTTTTCAAAAAATCTATCATTCTTTTTCAAAATTTTTTTTTATCTTATCTTTTTCAACTCAATCTTTTTATCTTATCTCAAATTTAAATTTTCGAAAACCCACCCCCCACCCCTTTAAATTGGGTTCGGCCCCCCCCTCCTTCATCAACAATGCTACTCAATCTCCTTCTATCCCTCTCCTTTCTTTTCTTTTGCTGAGGACAAGCAACCTCTAAGTTTTGGTGTGTTTATCCGGATCACAAATACTCATTAGATATGGCTCCTAAAGGAAAACAACACTCCAAGGGCAAGAAAGAGAGCGTTCCAAAACCACTTTGGAATCAAGGAAGTTCTTACCTAAAGAACATTCAGACCCTTATCTTAAAGTAATGGGTCTGAGATCAGTGATCCCGGAAAGTGAGATTGATCTGAAAGAAGATGGAATATCGGAGATCCAGGAGCAAATTCGAATCAGAAACTGGAAGTCCTAGCTAATCCGAAACGAAAATAGAAGGAAAGGAACATGGTCCAGGATTCTTGCTAATATGTGGCAGACTGACAAGCAAAGACTATCTAGAACTGCTGCTACGAATTTCGGACCATGGTCAGGGGAAAATTGTTCATACCACCCCTGACAAGATCAGAGAGATACTAAAAGCTACCTCGAGCTAAAGGATGATCCAGACTCCTTCAACAGAAGGATGATGAGAGAGCAGACATTGGCCTGATAAGATTCTAGAGGAATCTGTATCCCTGGAGCCAGGTGGACCACCAAACAAAAGGGCGTCCCAAATCAACCTCAAGAGAGGAGGATCTCAAACCAGTTGCCAGAGGATGGCTGGACTTCATGGGCGTTCTCTGTTGACCACCAGCAACCGTTCTGAAGTCACAGTTAAAAGAGTAGTGATGATTCATTGCATCATGATGGGAAAGGAAGTGGAGGTTCATCAGCTAATTTCAACAGAGCATCTATAAGATTGCTAACAAAAATTCAAGAGAGGCCAGTTGGCTTATCCCAAGCGTGATTATCTCTGCTCTGCAAGGACGCTGGAGTAAGATGGGAATGAACTGAATATTCCAATTGAAAAGTCAATCACCAAAGCATCAATGGAGAGACAACAAGCATAGGAGGATCTTATAAAGAGAGCACAGGAATTCTCCCAGAGATTCCTCAAGCGGAATATTGGAATATCTTGAGAAGTCTGTCACAAGATACAGGAAGCTATGGAGCACAAAATAAAACAACAGAAGGAACACAGTCAAATGCTGACCCAGATGTTTAAAGAACAAGAGGAGCAGGGACGTGACTTAAGGGAACTGAAGCGCCAAAAGTCTTCTGTATACCAAGCCTCCCAAAGGCAGAGGAACCCCCATACCCCCAGAATAAAGGTTGTTAATTCCATTTCTGCCTTTAACTCTTGACGTGTCTTATAAAAGTCTACTTTAGAAGTCATATAATAGTAATTAGTATCTATTTGATTTTATCTCCAATTAAATAAATTTTTATTTTTTCTCATCATCATTAAACATGAATAAAATAGTAGATCTTTTGAGATAAGAAGCAATAAAATTTCCGGTTTAAATAAAACAATTCTAATTTTTTTTGGTAAAGATTATACTTTTGTCTTTCTGAATGAAATGCTTGAACAAGTGCATATGTCTTTTGAATTTGTTGTTTAAGTGGTAAATATGTTGGTTCTTGAAAGAATGATGAACATGAGACAGAGTTATTGATAATCTGAAAATCCATAAAAATGATTTCTTGAAAGCAAAAAAGCAGCAAAGAACAAGCTTGCAGAAAAAAAAAAAAAAGCAAGCAGAAAAACGCCAATACCCTTAAAACACAAAACGGCAAGGGCAATTAAAAAGGATCCCAAGGCTTTGAGCATCAGTGGATAGGAGGGCCTAAAGGACTGAAATCCTGGTCTAAGCGGCTAAACCAAGCTGTCCTCTAACCATGTGCTTGTGGCGTGAGGTGTCAAGTAAATGAGACTGAGCGGTTAAGTCAAGTCCAAAGCAAAAAGAAGAGTGTGCTTAAGAACTCTGGAGACTCTAATGGACTTTAGACTGAGTCAAATAGGTTCATGTAGTGCTACATCTAGTTAGAGAGATACGTGGAGTCGATGCTCTAGGCACGAATACTCATAGAGTGTGACAAGATCACCATCAATATAATTTACTGAGATTTGGAGTTCATAGTTGAATACGTCTGTAGTTATATTGTATGTTACGAATGAGTCGAATCTTAGCTTTACAAAAATGCTCTGTCGAGCTATCCTTATACGATCTACTTTCAGATGTTCTGAGAATACAATAAGATATTTGATCGTAATTTTGTCGCGTTGCTGTTAACTTGAGACAGCACACAGTGTAATATGTTTGTTGTCGTATGTGAATATCATTGGTTTTACAATTCAAAGCTCTGTTTGATTAAGAAGTATTCAATAGGTACCGAAGTAGTACAGTATCATTTTTATAGCGGTTTTGTATCTCTAGTCTTAGTAAATGTTGAGGTTTCTATATTTTTCTATGTGAGTTTTGTGATGGGAACATAATGTTATTCGTTTGACTTTACTATGAGTTGTGTTGTTTTTCTGTAATTTCAGGTATTTTCTGGCTGAAATTGAAGGAGCTGAGCAAAAATCTTGATTCAGGCTGAAAAAGGACTGCTAGATGCTGTTGGATTCTGACCTCTCCTGCACTCAAATGGATTTCTGGAGCTACAGAATCGCAAATGGCAGCTTCCAATTGCTTGGAAAGTAGACATCCAGGAGCTTTCCAGCAATATATAATAGTATACTTTGCACAGATAAGACGACGTAAACTGGCGTTCAACACGCCAGTTCTCTGCCCAATTCGGCGTCAGCGCCAGAAAAGGATAAAAACTGGAGTTAACCGCCCAAACTGGCATAAAAACTGGAGTTAACTCACAAATGCCTCTGCACGTGACTTCTAAATCTCAGCCCAGCACACACCAAGTGGGCCCAGAAGTGGACCTGCATCATCCATCATAGTCCACTTCTATTATTTTCGTAACCCTAGCTACTAGTTATATAAAAACTTTTAGAGACTTATTTTGTATCTCATGACATTTTCAGATCTAACTTTGTATTCTCTGACGGCATGAGTCTCTAAACCCTTTGTTGGGGTGAGGAGCTCTGCTGTGTCTCGATGAATTAATGCAAGTATTTCTGTTTTCCATTCAAACAAGCTTGTTCCTATCTAAGATGTTCATTGGCGCTTAACTGTGATGAAGGTGATGATCAGTGACATTCATCACCTTCCTCAAACCATGAACGGTGCCTGACAACCACCTCCGTTCTATATCCGATTAATGAGTATCTCTGAGATTCCTTAATCAGATATCCGTGGTATAAGCTAGAACGATGGCAGCATTCATGAGATCCGAAGTCTAAACCTTGTCTGTGGTATTCCGAGTAGGATTCAAGATTGAATGACTGTGACGAGCTTCAAACTCTGAAGGCCTGGCGTTAGTGACAAGACGCAAAAGGATAGTAAATCCTATTCCAACCGGTCGAGAACCAACCGGTGATTAGCCGTGCTGACAGAGCGCGTGAGCGTATTTCACTGGAAGGATGGAAGTAGCCATGACAACGGTGATCCACCAACACACAGCTTGCCATAGGAGGACGTGCGTGCGTGAATCAGAAGACAGAGGAAAGCAGAGATTCAGAGACAGAAGCATCTCCAAAACTCCAACATATTCTCCATTACTGCACAACAAGTAACTTTTTAATTTATCTCTACTGGTTACTCACAATTCAATTGATAAACATAATGCTTCCTGACTAAGATTTACAAGATAACCATAGATTGCTTCAACCAACAATCTCCGTGGGATTCGACCCTTACTCACGTAAGGTATTACTTGGACGACCCAGTGCACTTGCTGGTTAGTGGTACGAGTTGTGAAAGTGTGATTCACAATTCGTGCACCACGCGCTTAAGCAAAACACATATGACGCAGCCACATGACTGACGCGACCGCGTGACAAGAAAAGCTCCGAATGACGCGATCGCGTGACCCACAGCGGACACGTGACAGAGGCCACGCACCGAAATTGCAGAAAAAGCACCCAGCGATTTCTGAAGCCCTTTTTGGCCCAATCCAAGTCCAGAAGGCATAGACCAGAGGTTATAAAGTGAGGGAATGCATCCATTCAGGGAGAGCCTCGCCACTTTAGTTTAGTTTTCATGATTTAGATTTAGTTTGGAGAGAGGTTCTCTCCTCTCTCTCTCTCTTAGGATTTAGGATTTCTCTTTTTTTTTTGGTTTATGTTCCTTTACTTTAAGCTTCCCTTTCGCTTTTATTCATTCCATAACTTTAGTTGATTATTTACTTTTACCATTTAATTTATGAATTCTTCTATGTTTCAGATTATTTGAATTAATGCTATTTGATGGATTTCAGTTTATTATTGTCTCTCTTTTCTAGTGTGATTTTCGTCGTTCCATCTCTTCTTTAGATTTGCTTTGATCGCTAGATCTGAGAGTATGATGTTTCTCTTTGTTATTTCCTTAGCAGAGATGGTTCACGTTTTTCCTCCTTCTTTTTTTTTAATTACTAAAAAAGATTTGATCAAAGTTTACCGCTGCTAATTGAATGAAGTCTCGATATAATTGATAACTGTTTGAACTGAACTTCAATAATTCCAACCTTTTCCTTAGGAAAATAAATAGGATTTGAAGAATCAACGAGACTAATTAGTCCCTGACTTTCATTGCTTTTAGTAATATGGTCAACATATATGGATTAACGATTCAACTCTCATGTATTATTTTGATAACGGGATACTAGAGTCTGGGCTTCCATCTTTCATGTAACCTTACTAAGAATTCTATATATTTACAGTTATTTATTGTATTTTTAACTTGCCAATCTTTCAAGCAAATTGGATTTGTATGTGCCGATAGTTGTTGTGTCGTGGGTGAGTTCTGTTGTCGTAATATGGTGTTCGGTGGATAGTTGTCTTTGGCTACGAGGTGGTCGTTATTGGCGAGATGGTTGCGGTGATATGGGTCGTTCGTCGTTTTAGTGTTGTGGGTGGTGTTTGGTGTTGTGGCTTGTGTAGTGATTTGGTGGGGGCGGCTCGGGATGGTGCGGTACTTTGGGCGTTGGTGGTTATCTTCAAACCGCTATGTTCGTGTTGGTCGAGTTGATGGAGATTGATGTCTTGGTTATGTTGTTGTGTGGTTGGGTTGGGTGTGTGGTGAGTTGTTTGTAGCGTGTTGGGATGTGCTGGTGTGCTGTTGATGTTGGTGGAGTTTTGGTCGCGTCAGGCGTAGTTGGGGCGTGCCGGCCAGGGTCGGGGAGTTTGTCGAGTCTGATCGTCTGTTCATTCATGTGTGGTGTTTAGTGTGTGGTCGGGACGTGTCGGGCCGGAGGGTGCTTGTTCCGGTGTGCGGGTGGTCTGTGCCGTGTTTTTCTGGATGTTGGTTGGGGTGGGCGATGCGAGGTAGAGTGATGTAGTGAGCTGGCCATAGTGGCCCGTCTATGCGTAGCTCCTTGTACAGCAGGCGTGTAGATTTGTGCGGGCGTGTGGAACGTCTTGTGCTGTCGGGGTTTGGTTGGCAGTGTGGTCATTTGGGTGAGTGCGGTTATACAGGACTGCTGATAGATGAGGGCCTCGTATTTGGTTGCGGAGAGCTGGGGAGTGTGTTTGGGTGTCCAGGGGGCTTGGTGCGTGAGGTTCTGTTGTGCGTGATCTGTCACTTGGTTCTCTGTGTTTTGTGTTCGGGTGCCTTGTCTGTGGGTGTTGTGGGGTGTGACGGAGGGTTCTGGTGTGTGGTGTTCTGGTTGGAGGACTGGTTGTGCTCTGTGGGTCCTGGAGTTGGGTGTGGTAGTGGGCTGGTTGATGTGTTCGTCATGCGGTTAGTGCAGGTGTGTGGTCTGTTGTACTGTTGTGCGAGGCCGTGGTAGTGCTCGCTGTCTGTGACGGCTGTGTGGGTGTGCGTCACTCTTGTGTGGCGTGCTGTGGTGGTCGAGGGGTTTGTTTCGGTCTGTGTGGCGTTGCTGCAGGTGGATGTGGCGGATGGGTCTTCGGGTCTGTTCCGGGGTGGTGCCAGTGTGGTTCTCGTGCTTTTTGTCTCTGGGTCGTGCTCGTGGGCTGCTCTGCGCCGTTTGTCGTGTGCTTTGCTGCGGTGTCTTCGCCTTGCTACAGCGTGGGTCTCGGGGTGTAGTGTTCGGTTCTCGAGTCGCTGGCGCATCGGGCTTAGTATTATCTCGTGCGCGTGGTGCCCTTGTTCCTACGCGGCGGGTGGCGCGCTGTGTGCTACATTTCTGTCGGATCTTGTTGTCGCGTGCCGGGCTGGTCGGCTTGTGTTTCCGAGTCTGGGTGCTGGCAGCTTTTGGTTTCTTGCTTCGTGGAGTACTGAGAGAGGACGTTGTAGCTCCGGGCGCCGGTTGAACGGTTAGTTACGCTTGATGCCCTAATGTCCCGTGCCGATCTGCTTTGCTGCTTTGCTTGTGGTGTAGTGGTGTGTGGCGTCCGGTTCTGGGGTAGTTGTTCCTCTCCATTTCTTGAAATAGCGCGTCGTCAGAGTTTACAATCTTATAACCCAATAATGTCAAGAACATACTTGCCTGCAGTTCCTTGAGAAGCGACCCGAAGGTATTGAATACTTCGGTTATCAATATTTTAAGGGTTTGTTACTTTTGACACTGACAACCAAAACTTTTGTAAGAAAAGTTGATTGCTTGGTTTAGTAACTATACTTACAACGAGAGTTTACTATAACCTCTAAACCATCAATCTTCAGTTCTTCAGCCACGCTTTCGCGTGACTCTCTGTTCAACTTTATTTTCTTCCCAACACACCTGTGACGCGGACGAGTCAGCGACGCTTACGCGTCACGTGTGTGTTTTTTTTTAATGCAAAATGTAGTATGCAATATGCCAGATGCAATGCTAATATGGATGTTATGAATAATTCCAGTTTCAATAAAATAGAATAAAATAAAACTTGAAAACAAACAAAACGAAATAAAATTAAAATTGAAAAAGGAATGATCATACCATGGTGGGTTGTCTCCCACCTAGAACTTTTAGTTAAAGTCCTTAAGTTTGCCATTTGGTGAGCTCCTTGTCATGGTGGCTTGTGCTTGAACTCATCCAGGAATCTCCACCAATGTTTGTACTTTCAGTAACCTCCGGGATCCCAAACTAGGCGTCGAAAACCTTCAAGCAAGTTAAAGCACGTGACAAGGCCCCAAGAGTGTTGATTGCCAGAATGAATTCCGGGGTCCCAAACCTTGCTTTTGCACCCGTCTTCTTGTTGACCATCTCTGTTCCAACCGGGTGGTAAGCAATCCGAATTCTCACTGAGGCATCCAAACAGCTTCCTAGACCCATTCATTCGAGCTCTACACCAACATTTGCACTTCAACTTGGAGTGTGCAACCGTATTCAACCTTGCAGGGCAACTCCTACCACTAACCGTTTTTCTCTTACTCTTAATGCCACAAAGAGCTCTAAGTTGACCATCTGTCTCAAGTAAACCATATTTAAGTGGAATAAGAAAGCTAAGAGATATGAATTTTACCCACTTGAATGTTGTGAAGGATGATGGTGACTTAGGTGGAGAGGCCTCCAGCAACTTTGGCAAAGTGATATCAAGCTCCACTCCCCTGTGTTTTTTCTTGACAACTTCCACCTCCTTGTAAGCTTCTTCAGTTTCAACCTCTTCCTCTTGGTAGCTTTCTTCCAATTCAATCTTCTCTTCATTGCTCACCAAGGGCATGGGAGGTTGTGCTTCTTCTTCTTTAATCTCTATCTCTTGATCAACCTCTGCAAAGTCTTCAACCATGATCTGCCTTGGAGGTTGTACGCTCTCCTCAACATCAACATAAAACAACTTGGAAGAAGGCTCTGTGACTGGACTTTCCAATAGAGGTACAGCATCTCTTAAGTCTGCAACCACTTCTTCCTTTTTAATAATTGCTGCTTTGTCCAGTTGTTTAAGTATAAAATCATACTTATCCTTCATGATTTTCTTTCCATGATAACTCCTTTCAACTACTCCTTCATCTTCAAGGGTCTCTCCTACCTTCACCCGTAGGGCCTCCTCTAGCTTCTTATGAAGTATGGATTCGCGAAGATGATTCCTTCTTTCCTGTTCCATATCAATAGCATAATTGGGATCATCTTGCTCTTGGATTGATGGATGTGGGTGCTCTTCCATGGAGGGTGGTGATAGGATGAAAAGATTATTATGTGGTTGAAAAGGAAGTGCACTAGAGCTTGAGGGTTGAATATTGGAGGTAGAGGGTTAGTTCATGCGGGATATAAGATTTTGGAGTGTAGAGGTGAGACCAATAATGTTAGAGATGAGTGTATTGTTATCTAATGGAGGTTGGGGTGGATCTATATATGGTTCATACGGTTCATAGGGTGGTTGGTATGGTGGAGGTGAATGGTGTAAAGGGGCTTGTGAGTTTGGTGGTTCAAAGGTATGTTGGGGAGGTGGTTCATAAGCATATGGTGGGGCTTGTTGGTAACTACAAGGGGGTCCACCATATTCATCATCTTGATATGCATAATAGAATGGTTGTTGGTTATAGCGCATTGGAGGGGGTTGTTGCCAAGAGAGTTGATTAAATCCTTGTGGCTCCTCCCATCTTTGATTCTTCCAACCTTGATGCCTGTTGCTGTTATAGCTTCCATTCTTTTCAACATTAGAACCAAACTCAAAGCGACGGGGTGAGAACTCATAGTAACTAATAAAAATTAAAAACAAAAATAAAATCAAATAAACAAGCAAAATAAAATATTTACAATAACCAATAATAAGGCACACGTTTGCAATTCCCCGGCAACGGCGCCATTTTTTGACGAATAAGATTCTCGCTAATTTAGAAATTTTATAAAAATATTATCGCGTTGGTAGTATAGTTTCTAAACCAACAGAGAATCCTTTCGTACAAAAACCTTGGTTGTCACAAGTAACAAAACCCAATAAAATTTATAACCAAAGTATTTAAACATCGGGTCGTCTTCTCAAGGAATTACAGAGAGGTATGATTTATTATTGGTTATGTAAAAAAGATATGTTTTGGGTTTTTTTAAAATAAGGAACAAGTAATTTAAATGACAAGAAAATTAAATTAATAATTATAAAATCTCTTGGCAAGGTATGAGAAATTGAGGTCCTATCCTAGTTATCCTTATCAGGTGTGATGAGAATTGGATTTTGCTCCCACTTTAATTAACCTCTAACTATGAAGGTAAGTTAAGTGGGTGAATCAATTTGATTCCTCAGGTCCTAGTCAACTTCTATGGAGAGACTAGAGTTATTGGAATTCAAATCAATCAGCAAATTCCAATGTTCAAACAACAGCTGAGTTTGATAATTCAATTGTTACCAATTACTTAACCAAAACCAAAAGGAGAAAATAAATCTACTCGAATAAAAATGCCTTCAGATGGGAAGCAGCAATAACATAAATAAAAGAAGGAAAACTTAATTTTGAAATACCTCAAATTGCATTAAACATAAATTCAAATCTAACATGGAAATGTTCATAAGCCAGTTTGGCAACATAAATCAGATACAAATAAAAGTATTAGAGTAAATAAAAGTAGAAAATAAATATTGAAGGGACATAGAACCTGGAATGAAGAAGCAATCCTAAAATTAAGAGAAATCCTAATCCTAAAACCTAAGAGAGAGGAGAGAGCCTCTCTCTCTAAAAACTACATCTAAAACCTTAAAAGTGTGTATTTGAAAGTGTATGATGAATGGATGCATTCTCCCACTTTATAGCCTCTAATATGTATTTTCTGGGTCAAAAACTGTGTCAAAAATAGCCCAGAAATTGCCCCCAGTGATTTTTGGTACGTACTGGTCACGGGAAAGTGACGCGGAAGCGTCGTCCATGCGTTTGCGTGGATTGAAATTCGCAGATGCGACGCGTGCGCATCATCCACGCGTCCGTGTCACCTAACTTCGGGGCATCTTTGCCAAATTATATATCGTTGTGAAGCCCCAGACATTAGCTGTCCAACGCAACTAGAACCGCATCATTTGGATCTCTGTAGCTCAAGTTATGACCGTTTAAGTGCGAAGAGGTCAGGCTGGACAGCTTAGCAACTCCTTCAACTTCTTGTATTCCTTCCACTTTTGCATGCTTCCTTTCCATCCTCTAAGTCATTCCTGCCCTGTAATCTCTGAAATCGCTTAACGCACATATCATGGCATCGAATGGTAATAAGAGAGGATTAATATTGGCAAATATAAGGCCAAAGAAGCATGTTTTCAATCATAGCACAAAATCAGGAAGGAAAAAGTAAAACCATGCAAATCATATGAATAAGTGAGTAAAGAGTTGATAAAAACCACTCAAATTAGCACAAGATAAACCATGAAATAGTGGTTTATCATGCGGCCTTCGATGCGTACGCGCACAGCGCGCGTACGTGTCCATGGAGAATTTCGCAATCCGCGCGTAAGCGCTTAGTGCGCGCGCGTCCATGGGCTTTTTCCAAATCTTTGGCTTTTCATGATTTCTCCACTTTGCATGCTTTCCTCTCCATTCTTTTGATCCATTCCTAGACTTTTCAACCTGAAATCACTTAACAAACACATCAAGGCATCTAGTGGAATCAAAGGTGAATCAAGATTAAACAATTAAAGGCCTAGAAAGCATGTTTTCACACCTAAGCACAAATTGGGAGACAATCATGAAACCATGCTGTTTCATTGAATAAATATGGGTAAAAGGCGATAAAATCCCCTAAAATCAATACAAGATAAACCCTACAAATGGGGTTTATCAGAAGGCGTGACATGCCTACGCCTTCCAAGTGCCACGCTAAATCCACACCTTAACCTCCAGGATCAAAGGCGTGCAACGCCTAAGCACCAAGTGCCACGCCTTTGACACCAACAACACATGGGCGTGCCACGCTCACTCCGCCATGTGGCACGCTGGGCCAAAGACCAAGAAACCTCCAAGAAGACTCCAAGGAAACCATTACAAGGGCGTGTCATGCCAACTCCACCGAGTTCCATGCCATGACCAACTCAAGTCACCAAGTGCCACGCCATTCCCTCCACTTACACACCCATGCTTTCATCCCTTGGGCCAAGTTTCAGTGACCATCCAAGTGCCATACCACTTCACCCAAGTCCAAGACCAATTACAAGGCCCACGATTTCATTGAATGCCAAACATTCCAAGTGGCCAAGCTTTGAATTTCAATTACAAGGAAAAGATCACTTTTAGTTTAGATTGATTAGAAAATATTTTGATTTGATTCTATTTTAAATTTAAAAGTTAGGATTAGATTATAATATAAATAAGTCTAAGAAATTCATTCGAGGACACCTTACGTTACCTTAGCTGAACTGAATTTTTATCTCTATTTTTGTTTTTTGCATCATGAGCAACTAATTTTTCTCTATTAAGGATATGATCTCTGTTTATTTTGATGGATTAATATTATTGTTCTTCTACTTTTGATTAATATATTGATATTTTATTTAAGAAGTAAGTTTCGTTCTTCATATTAAGGGTTGGAATGTATTGAAAAATAATTTGACTTGAATTCTTCTATTACCCTGGAAAAGTTAATCACTGGAATTAGCTTGAGATTTCTTCTCATAATTCTTCAAGTTTCTAAAACTAGTTTTGATAAGTAACATAAAATCAACTAGAATTAATCTTCAAGAATTATGTGGCTTTAAATAAAAATTTGTGCTTAACCTCCTGTCATAATTAATTGATCAAGGGATTGACGGTTGGTTAGATTAAAAGAAACTGAATCACCAAGAAATTGGGATTTGGTTATTTACGGTTTGCCATGAATACATCTCAGCATGATCAAAGTAGATAGCAAAAAGTGTTTCTCCTGAAGCTTAAACATCTCCAAAGCCTTAACATACTCATTCATACCACTTTTTCTAATCATTCATATTTGCATTCTTTTAATTCTCTTTTTTATGCTTAATTTCCTTCAACCTAGTTTTCAATCTGTCTAATTAGATAATCAATCAATTATTACTTGCTCAGTCTATTAATCCTCATGGGAACGATATTACTCATTGTGGTATTACTTGATACGATTCGGTGTACTTACTGAGTTAGTTTTTAGACCATCAAGAGACTTTAAACCCAGGTCTTCTTTCAAGCCTAATTCTACTAAAGGTGAGGGAGACAAGGAGAAGAATTTCTCAACCAAGAAGGAAGAGAAACACTCTTTAAAGAAAGAGTACGAGAAAAAGAAGAAAATCTTCGTACCGAAAGGAGGATGCTTCATGTGCAAGGAACCACACCAAATGAAGGGCTGTGTCAAGCTAGGGACTCTGGCATCTATTGCCAAGAAATGAGAGGTTCAATCGCAAGTGACTGAATGTGTTGGATCTGTCCAACTCATGAATGTTGTGAAGGGCAAAGAAGTAAGTTCTGTAGAAAAAAAAAGGCTTGATGTATGTCAAGGCCTTTAGCAATTAAATTTCATCATGGCTATGATCAACACTAGTGCTACACACAACTTTATTATGCTTGGTGAAGCAAAGAGGCTTGGGTTGAAATGACTCTTGGTTCTTGGAAGGGTTTTGTGATTTCTTAATAGCACCCATGGATGATTTCAAGATAGTCATTCGATTAGATTTGTAAAGGAAGGCGAATATACTACCTATGCCATACTACAACATAGTATGTGTCATGGAGAAAGGGTCTCCATGCATGGTCCCTACAGTATCTAAAGTTAGAGGTCCACCGATGCTCTATACTATGCAACTCAAAAAAGGGTTCAAGAAGGAAGATATGATATATTTGACTCTATTACAAGAGGAATCAACATCTGAAGGAAAAGATGTTTCCCCCAAAATCAAGGAATTGCTTAAAAAAATAATGATGTGATGCCTTCTGAGTTGCCAAAACAACTACTACCTAGGAGGAAGGTGGATCACAAGATTGAATTGGAGTTAGAAGCAAAGCCGCCTGTCTCAGCACCATGCAAGATGGCATCGCCAGAACTTGAGGAGTTAAAGAAGCAACTCAAGAATCTGCTAGATGTTGGGCTCATTTGCCCATCAAAGACACCCTATGGTGCACCAATATTATTCCAAAGGAAGCATGCTTGTTCATTGAGACTGTTCATGCCCCGGGTCGAGCTGTACGACCCGGACTGATTGGCGACATCTCGACCGACCTCTTCAGGTCTGAACTACCCAACCTCTTCTCAAAGAGTTCGGCCAAATCACCAAAAAGAAGCCCAAAAAGGGCCCAAACAGAGGAACACGACCCAAATCCAAAGGCAGCCTAAAGCCTTGAGAGATAAGGGCAGTTCCCTTAAAGATAAGATGACTTCTCTCAAAGATAAGATAAGATAAGTATCTTATCTCCAGAAAGGTCACTCCACACCATTATAAATATACTGGAGTACCCAGGTATAAGTATAACTCATACTCTAATTCTAAAAAAAACCTGCTTAATACCCTTGCTAACTTAAGCATCGGAGTCCCTTGCCGGTACCAGCACCCCCCGGTGATGAAGGATCAGCATCACCCACAAGTCCAACAAGTCAGACACGGCAGCTCTGGCCATAACCCACAAGTCGGACACATCAGCACCGACCAGCACAAAAGATCTCGTCCGAGATCGACCTATAGTTTTAGGTAACCTCGGAACATTGGCGCCGTTGCTGGGGAACCTGGAAGTCATCCCATCATCATGGCGGACAACCTTGACAACGACCACGACTCTGATCTAGAAAACAGGACACCGCATAAAAACGCGGACACCACACTAAAAGATACTTCTCAACCAAAAAAAGACAAGAATTCGCCAAATTCAGAAATCATGGAGGCACTTCAAGCTCAACAAGATCGCCTCAAATAGCTCGAAAAAGAGGCTGAACATCAACGGGAAGCTGAGAGGGACCTTCGGAGAGAAACTAGGCGACGTCGAGAATTAGAGGACAAGCTCTTGAAGCTCGAAGCCGACTTTCAAACAAAAACCATCCAACCTGATCCTAAAGGTAGCTCCCACAAAGATCAAGATCCATTCACCAAAGAGATCATGAAGACTAAAGTCCCAAAAGACTTCAAAGCTCCCGACATGACCCCGTACGATAGCACATCAGATCCAAGCCATCATCTCAGCAACTTTAGAAACAGAATGTATCTCATCGACGCTTCGGACGCTATTCGATGCAAAGCCTTCCCAACAACACTAACAAAGACAGCAATTAAGTGGTTCGACACTTTGCCCCCTAGATCCATCACAAGTTTTGACGACCTGGACAAAAATTTTTTCCTGATTTTCCATTCAGAAGGACAAAGCCAAACACACCCCAAGCCTATTAGGAATCAAGCAAGGAGATCGGAAGAGTCTTCGTAAGTACATGGAGAGTTTCAACAAAGCATTCTTGGACATACAAAACCTACCAACGGAAGTAGCCAAGAACCATGATCAAAGTGTGAACCCGGATCCAAAGAATTGGCTTACAATGATTCGGGGGAAATACTTAGATTTCAGTCCGGAAAATGTAAGGTTGACATTTAACTTGCCAATGATGCAAGGAGATGTACACCCCTACACTAGAAGGGTCAACTTTGATCAAAGGTTGGACCAAGTCCTCATAGACATTTGTGAAGAGGGCGCTCAATGGAAGAGAGATTCAAGAGGAAAGCCGGTTCAACTAAGAAGGCATGACCTCAAGCCCGTGGCTAGGGGATGGTTGGAGTTTATCCAATGTCTATCATTCCTACTAACAACTGGTCTGAAGTTACTATAGACTGGCTATCATGATCCATAGCATCATGATTGGAGAGGAAGTAGAAGTTCATGAGGTTATATCCCTAGAACTCTACAAGGTGGCGGACAAGTCCTCTACTTTGTCAAGGTTAGCTCTTCCCTCATCTTATTTGTCACCTTTGCAATTCAGCTGGAATTGACATAGAGGAAGACACCCTCATTGATGAGGACAAGCCCATCACTAAGAAAAGGATGAGCAAACAAGAGATCCACTCATGGACAAGAGCATGAGGAATTCCTCATCATGAAATTCCTGAGATACCTCAAGGGATGCATTTTCTCCATAAAACTATTGGGAGCAAATCCACACCCTCCCTAGGAATTAAGTTCAATAGGGACAACTAAGGGTGGAGCAACCAAGAGCATTCCATCCTCCTCCATGAAATTAGAGAAGATCAAAGAGTCATGAGAGAAGAGCAACAAAGGCAAGGAAGAGACATTGAAGTGCTCAAGCACTCCATAAGATCTTCAAGAGGAAGAACAAGCTGCCATCACTAAGGTGGACCCGTTCTTTAATTTCCTTGTTCTTTATTTTCTATTTTTCGAATTTTATTTATGTTTGTGTCTTTATTACATGATCACTAGTGTCTAAGTGTCTATGCCTTAAAGCTATGAAATTAATCCATCACCTTCTTAAATGGAAAATGTTTTTAATTGAAAAAGAAAAAGAATGTGTTTTTTTTTCGAATTTTTAAAAACAGTTTAGTTATTTTGATGTGGTGGCAATACTTTTGTTTTCTGAATGTATCTTGAACAGTGCATATTTTTTTGAATTTGTTGTTATGAATGTTAAAATTGTTGGCTCTTGAAGAATGATGGAAAAGGAGAAATGTTATTTGATAATCTGAAAAATCATAAAATTGATTCTTGAGCAAGAAAAAAAGCAAAAAAGCTTGTAGAAAAAAATATATATATGCGAAAAAAAAGAGAAAAAGAAAAAGCAAGCAGAAAAAGCCAATAGCCCTTTAAACCAAAAAGCAAGGGTAAAATAACAAAGGATCTAAGGCTTTGAGCATCAGTGGATAGGAGGGCCCACAGGATAAAATCCTGGCCTAAGCAGCAAAACCAAGTTGTCCTAACCATGTGCTTGTAGCGTGTAGGTGTCAAACTTGAGAATGAGCGGTTTAAAGTCGTGGTCCAAAAGCAAAAAGAAGTGTGCTTAAGAGTTCTGGAAACCTCTAATTGGGGACTCTTAGCAAAGCTGAGTCACAATCTGAAAAGGTTCACCCAGTTATGTGTCTCGTGGCATTTATGTATCCGGTGGTAATACTGGAAAACAAAATGCTTTGGGCCATGGCCAAGACTCATAAAGTAGCTGTGTTCAAGAATCAACATACTTAACTAGGAGAATCAATAACACTTCTGAATTATGAGTTCCTTAAGATGCCATCATTCTGAACTTCAAAAGGTAAAGTGAGATGCCAAAACTGTTCAGAAGCAAAAAGCTAAAAGCCCTGCTCATCTAATTAAACTGATCTTTATAGATGTTTTGGAATTCATTGTATATTCTACTCTTTTTATCCTATTTAATTTCGTTGCTTTGGGGACAAGCAATAATTTAAGTTTGGTGTGTGTGATGAGCGGATAATTTATACGCTTTTGTTGGCATTGTTTTTAGTATTGTTTTTATATATTTTAATTAGTTTTTATTATATTTTATTAGTTTTTAAATAAAAATCACATTTCTGGACTTTACTATGAGTTTGTGTGTTTTTTCTTGTGATTTCAGGTATTTTCTGGCTGAAATTGAGGACCTGAGCAAAAATCTGATTCAGAGGTGAAAAAGGACTGCAGATGTTGTTGATTCTGACCTCCCACGCACTAAAGTTTTTTTGGAGCTACAGAAGACCAATTGGACGCGCTCTCAATTGCGTTGGAAAGTAGCATCCTGGGCTTCTCATCAATATATATAGTCCATACTTTGCCCAATATTGTGATGGCCCAAACCGGTGTTCAAAGTCAGCATGAAAATTCTGGCGTCAAAACACCAGAACTGGCATAAAAGCTGGAGTTAAACGCCCAAAACTGGCACAAAGGTGGCGTTTAACTCCAAGAAAAGTCTCTACACATGAAAGCTTCAATGCTCAGCCCAAGCACACACCAAGTGGGCCGGAAGAAGATTTCTGCATCATTTACTCATTTCTGTAAACCCTAGGTTACTAGTTTTCTATAAATAGGACTTTTGCTATTGTATTATAATAAATCTTTGGACGTTTAGTCTTAGACCTTTGAGGCTGGCCATTCGGCCATGCCTAGACCTTTTGTTCTTATGTATTTTCCTATTCAACACATAGTTATAATAGTGGGGAGCTCTGTTTCCTCATGAATTAATGCAAAGTACTATTGTTTTTCTATTCAATTCACGCCTACTTCTTCTCTAAGATATACACTCGTTCTTCAACACCTGATGAATTGATGATCCGTGACACTCATCATCATTCTCCTATGAACACGTGCCTTACAACCACCTCTGTTCTACTTGCAATAGCTTGAATGTGTATCTCTTGGGTTTCTAATCTAAGATTGGAACCTTCGTGGTATAGGCTAGAATTATGGCGCATTCTGAGGTTCGGAAAGTCTAAACCTTGTCTGTGGTATTCCGAGTAGGATCTGGGAATGGATGACTTGTGACGATTTTCAAACTCGCAAGTGTTGGGCGTGTGACAGACGCAAAAGATCAATGGATCCTATTCCAACATGATCGAGAACCGACAGATGATTAGCCGTGCGGTGACAGCGCATTTGGAACATTTTCCTGAGAGGACGAAGTAGCCATTGACAACGGTGATGCCCAACATAAAGATTCCATGGAAAGGAGTATGAATGATTGGAAGAAAGGCAATAGGAAAGCGGGTTCAGAAGGAACAAAGCATCTTCATAGCTTATCTAAATTCCTACCAATGAATTACATAAGTATCTCTATCCTATTTTATGTTTTATTCATATTTTAATTCAATTCCCCAATAACCATTTGAATCTGCCTGACTGAGATTTACAAGATGACCATAGCTTGCTTCAAGCCGACAGTTCTCCGTGGGATCGACCCCTTACTCACGTAAGGTTATTATTGGACTGACCACAGTGCACTTGCTGGTTATGTTGTGCGGAGTTGTGATAAAGAGTTGAGATTACAATTGTGCGTACCAAGTTGTTTGGCGCCATTGATGATCACAATTTCGTGCACTAGGTTTTTGGCGCCGTTGCCGGGAGGAACGAACAACAATTTCGCATTTGTTTCCGCAACAACAGTGCCAAGTTTGGTCCGGCAACAACACCAAGTTTTTGGTGCCGTTGCCGGGGATGTTCGAGTTTGGACAACTGACGGTTCATCTTGTTGCTTAGATTAGGTAATTTATTTTATGTTTAAGCTTTTACTTAAAAAATAAAAAAAAAAAAATTCAAAAATACAAAAATTTTCTATTTGTTCTTCAGAGTTTTTTTAAGAATGAATTCTAGAGTTTCATGATGATTTGTTGAAGTCTGGCTGGCTGTGAAGCCATGTCTATTATCTTTTGGACCGAGGTTTCAACTTATCATCACAAGAGCTTGGTTGTTTCTATCAATTTTGCTGTTGAAAGTAATGATTGCTAAAGCTTGGCTGGCCATTGGCCATGTCAATAGCTTGGTTGGCTAGTTAAGTCCATGTCTAATTCCTGGACCGGAGTTTTAGACTAACATTGCAATGATTCCTGGAATTCTCATTAAAAATTTGAATCCCTTTTATTTCCTTTCCATATAATTTTCGAAAAATCACAAAAAAAAATTTATAGAATCATAAAAATCGAAAATATTTTATGTATCTTAGTGTCAATTTTTAAGTTTGGTTCAATTGCATTGTCTTTCTTCTCTTGCATTTTTTCGAATATACTGTAATATGTTCTTCATTGACTTCAAGCTGTTCTTGATTGCATTCCATAGCTCTGATCATTAATTTCTCTTAATCTTGTGTCTTTTGTTGTTTCTCATATACACTTTTCAATTGAAAAAAAAAAAACTTCTAAGTTTGGTGTCTTGCATGCATTGTTTATTTGATCTTAGTTCATCCTTTTTAATTCTGTCTCATCATTAAAACATTCAAAAAAAATTTTAATTGTGTCTTTTCAAAGTCAATAACACAGAGAATTGAAGATTCAGAACATTCAGCAAGAGGATTACACGAAAAAGCTGGGCGTTCAAAAAGCCCCAGTGAAGGAAGGAAAATTGGCGTTTAAACGCCAGCCAGGGTACCTGGCTGGGCGTTAAACGCCAAGAAAGGAAGCATTTTGGGCGTTAAACGCCAGAATGGATGCCATTCTGGGCGTTTACGCCAGGTTAGGCTACTAGATGGAAGTGTTTGTTGTTTAAGATTTTTTCTTTTTCATTTTTTTTTTTTTTCTCTTTTTTTTATCTTTTTATCATATCTTTTCAATCATTTTGATCTTTTCAAAATCAATTTCTTTTCAATTTTTTTATTTATTACTATTTTCAAAATCCTTCTACAATTGATGATTTAATTCAAAAATTTTTAAGTGAACTTGCCTATTAAAGAAGGATCAAAAGTTTTAATTCTAGAACAATCTTCTAATTTCTTGTTAGTCAAGCAATCAATTTCATTTTTAAAAAAAACTTTCTCTTTTTTATTTGATTTTCAATCATATCTTCTCAATTCATATCTTTTCAATCCCATCTTTTTCAAAATTAATTTTCAATCATATCTTTTTCATTTCTAATTTCAAAATCTTTTTCAAAAATCACTTAATTTCTTGTCCCAATCTTAGTTTTCGAAAATCATTTACCAAATTTCAAAATTCTTTAACATTAATTAAAATCTTTTACTTTATTTTTCAAAAATTCTTCCCCTCTTACTCACATCCTTCTCATTTAAACACTAAGCGTTTCCATCTACTCACATCCCTCTCCTTATCAACATCGAACTCTATCTCCTTGATAACAGTTCGAATTCTTCTTCTCTAACCTCTTTCTTCTATTTTATTTTTACTCTGACACCTCAAGGAATCTCTTATACTGTGACATAGAGGATTCTATATTTCTTCTCCTATCTTTTCTATGAGCCATGCGAGCAAGGACAAAGACATTCTTGTTGAATGCTATCCTGAAACCTGAAAGGATCTTGAAGAGAAAGTTAAGAGAAGCTAAAGTACAACTCTCTATAGAGGGCCTAACAAAGCTTTTCAAACAAGAAGAAGCCATGGCAAGCCAAAAATAACAAACAATGCCAACAATGCAAGGAAAGGTGCTTGGGACTTCTTTCACCTACTCCTGACTTCTAATGGAAGAAGCATCTCAATCCTGCCATTGGAGCAAACAACTTGAGCTTAGCCTCAATAGTCTTCTGATGCAACAGAATTGCAAGTTTCATGGACTTCATTGGAAGATCTCATGCAGTTCTTAGCTGAATTTTGCAAATCTGTGACTACTATCAAGACCAATGGGTTGATCCCGAGGTCTACAAGTTTATGCTTTTTCCTTTGCTGTAAGAGGACAGAGTAGAACATGGTTGGATTCACACCTATAAAGATAAGCCCAAACTCTTTGAAAAGCTACTCAATGCTTCTTGGCAAAGTTCTTTCAACCTCAAAAATTGAGTCAACCGACTCGAGTGGAGGCCTCCCCTAACAGAATGGAAGATGAATCCCTCTATGAGAGCTTGGGAAAAGATAAGCAAGTATGATCAGAAGTGTCCTTCTTAACATCGATTTCAGAACTGAGCATGCAGTAGGTTCTGTTTATGATTGTCTATCTAGATGTCAAGATGTCTGGACAGCTCTGCTGGAAGGTACTCTTATTTCATCTGAAGAAGACACCTGCAGAACTCAGAAACCTCATTGAAAATGTTCAAAATAACCAGTTCATTATACTTCTGAAAGCAATCCTTGAAAAGGGACAGATCAGAAGAAAGGAGTTCTTTGGATTGATACTCTGAATGCCATATTGGCTCAGAACAAAATATTGACTCAACAAGTCAATATGATTTTTCAAAGTCTGTCTAGAATGCAAGAAGCAACAAGCAGTACCAAAGAAGCTTCATCTGAAGAAGAAGCTTATGATCCTGAGAATCCAGCAATGGAAGAGGTGAATTACATGGGAGAACCCTATGGAAACACATATAATCCTTCATGGAGAAATCATCCAAACCTCTCATGGAAGGATCAACAGAGGCCTCAACAACGCTTCAACAACAATAATGGTAGAAGAAATAGGTTTATCAATAGCAAGCCTTTTCCATCATCTTCTCCGCAACAGACAGAGAATTCTAAGRAGAGCCATTCTGACTTAGCAACCATAGTCTCTGATCTAATTAAAACCACTCAAAGTTTCATGACTGAAACAAGATCCTCCATTAGAAATTTAGAGACACAAGTGGGTCAGCTGAGTAAGAAAATTACTGAACTCTCTCCTAGTACTCTTCCAAGCAATACAGAAGAGAATCCAAAAGGAGAGTGCAAGGCCATCAACATACCCCACACGGCCGAACCTGGAGAGGAGGAAGAGGCAGTGATCTCCACTGAGGAAGACCTCAATGGACGTCCACTGGCCTCTAAGGAGTTCCCTAATAAGGAACCATGGGAATCTGAAGCTCACACTGAGACCATAGAGATTCCATTGAATTTACTTTTTCCATTCATGAGCTCTGACGAGTATTCTTCCTCTGAAGAGGATGAAGATGTTACTGAAGAGCAAGTTGCTAAGTACCTTGGAGCAATCATGAAGTTAAATGCCAAGTTATTTGGTAATGAGACTTGGGAGGATGAACCCCCTTGCTCACCAAAGAACTGGATAACTTGACTAGGAAGAAATTACCTCTAAAGAGACAAGATCCTGGAAAGTTTTTAATACCTTGTACCATAGGCATCATGACCTTTGAGAAGGCTCTGTGTGACCTAGGGTCAAGCATAAACCTCATGCCTCTCTCTGTAATGGAGAAGCTAGGAATCCTTGAGGTACAAGCTGCAAGAATCTCACTAGAGATGGCAGACAATTCAAGAAAGCAGGCTTATGGACTT
>QBTX01002017.1:0-26924 GCA_003063285.2 Arachis monticola
TGAGACAAGAAGGTAACTAACCCACGGAGATCGGTATCAACCTCCCCACACTTAAAGGTTGCACCGTCCTCGGTGCATGCTAAGATGTACAAGTGGACGGGGGTTGTGGTTCCTCAGCTGGAGCTCTTTTTGTTCCTTTCCTTGCCGGTGGTTTGGGAGTAGCTTTCTCTTTACCCTTCTTGGTGGCCATCCTGAAAAGGAAAAAAGAAGTAACTTTTAAAGCTAGGGGTTAGAGCAAGGAAGAGAGTGGAAAAGGTGGTAATCAATGCACAATAAAGAAGAATGACGTTAACACATGGTCATGACTACATGTGAAAAGTTCATCAATGGAAATATAGCAAGTGCATGTAATGACAATTAAATGCAAGATGTTTATTGGCATGCTGGCAAAGGCATGAGTAGCATAGATCAAGCATTCAATGTCCAAGTTAGATTACCAGGTCTTTCAAACTAACAACATGTTTGTAATAATAATAATATTTAAATAATATAATATAAAAAGTTTGTGAAAAGCAAGCATTTAGAGTAGTAGAATAAAAGAAATCTAAAAATAGTGCACAATGCCATATGGGCTTTTTCACAAACACATAGCAAGCATGGTAAATAAGCTATAGAAAGTATTAAATTGAACATGCAAGCACTCCTTTAAAAAGTAATATATAATTGTCAAACAATTCCTTTAATAATCCACAAAAATATAGGAAATAATGACCCAACTAAATTTCTAACACTAATGAAAATAATGCAATGAATGAAAGTATAAAATAAAAAAGGAAAATAAGAAGAATGAGAAGGGAAAGAAGGGAAGAAGAAGTAGGAAGAAAAAGGAGGAAAAGAGAAAATAGGATTTGGGGAAAAGAAAGATAAGATATTTTGGCATTTTAGGGTAAGCTGTGCGGCGCAAGCGACGCGGACGCGTGGGTGACGCGTTCGCGCGACTTGCGCTTATTCGGATTGACGCGGTCGCGTCGGTCACGCGGTCGCGTGACACGTTTTATGCTACTGGCGCGAGGGTAGTCGCGCGCTCGCACAACTCTCTATTCAAAATCTTATTTTGCCAAATTTTGGGTGACGCGGCGCGTGGGTGCATGCGACCGCGTGAGTGGCCAATATTGGGATATGACGTGGACGCGTGGGGCACGCGTTCGTGTGGTAAGCGCTGTGCGTCTAGCGCTAGTCCAGCACCACTCCAGCATAACTTTCGGCTATACACCCTTTTCACGTCGATTTTCAGGTCACGCGGCTGTGTGGGTGATGCGGACGCATGGGAGGCATTTTTCCCACATGACGCAGACGCGTCAGCGACGCGGTCGCGTGGATCAATTTGTGCCAAAGGCACGCCTCTAGCCACGCTTTCGCGTGACTCTCTGTTCAATCTTCTTTTCTTCAACTCGCAATTGCACTTGACGCGGACGCGTCAGCGACGCTGCCGCATCGCGTGCGTGCTTTTTTTTTTATATATGCAGTATGCAGTATGCAATGCTAATATGAATGTTATGAAAAACTCCAGGTTCAATACAATAAAATAAAATAAAACTTGAAAACAAATAAACTAAATAAAAATGAAAAACGAACGATCATAACATGGTGGGTTGTCTCCCACCTAGCACTTTTAGTTAAAGTCCTTAAGTTGGACATTTGGGGAGCTCCTCCTGTTATAGTGGTTTATGCTTGTATTCATCCAGGAATCTCCACCAGTGTTTGGAATTCCAATGGCCTCTGGGATCCCAAATCTTGTTTCTACACCCGTCTTCAAGTTGATTATCATGATTCCATCCGAGTGGTTCAGCTTTAGAATTCTCAGTGAAGCGTCCAAACAACTTCCTAGACCCATTCAATTGAGCTCTACACCAACCTTTGCGTTTAAACTTAAAGCTTCCAACCATAATGAACCTTGCAGGACAATTCTTACCACTGACCATCTTCCTCTTACTCTTAATGCCACAAAGAGCTCTAAGTTGACCATCCGTCTCTAGTAGCCCATATTCAAGTGGAATTAGAAAGCTAAGGGATATGAATTTTATCCACTTGAATGTTGTGAAGGATGATGGCAACTTAGGGGGAAGTATTTCTAACGAATTTGCAGGCGCCACTCTCTTGTGCTCTTCTCTGACAACTTCCACCTCTTTGCAAGTTTCTTCAATATCAACCTCTTCCTCTTGGTAGCTTTCTTCCAATTCAATCTCTTCTTCATTATTTACCAAGGGCATGGGAGGTTGTGCTTCTTCTTCTTTAATCTCCATCTCTTGACCAACCTCCTCAAGTCTTCAACTATGATATGCCTTGGAGGTTGTACACCCTCCTCAGCATCAAATGCAACCGTCTTGGAAGGAGGTTCTATGTCTTGACTTTCCCATGGAGGTTTAGCATATCCCAAGTCTTCAACCACTTCTTCTTCTTCAATAATTCCGGCTTCCTCCACTTGTTCCAATACAAATTCATGCTCCTTACTGTCCCTTGGAGTTTCTAGTATCTCATTTATGCTACGCTCTTTTATTGATTCTCCACATGTAGCCATGGGAGCACTTTGAGTGTTCGAGCGTTGGGAAGCTAATCGACTTATCGCTTAATTTAGTTGATATAGAGTTGCATGAAATCGATCCGCTAGTTCCTTGAGATGATCCCTTCTCTCTTGTTTCCATGTCAATAGCATCATTGAGATCATGTTGCTCTTGGATTGATGGATGTGGGTGCTCTTCCATGGATGGTGGTGATGGGATGGAGAAATCATTCTGTGGTTGAAAAGGAAGTGCACTAAAGCTTGAGGGTTGATTGTTAAAGGTATTTGATGGTCTGATTTGGGCGACGAGAGCTTGTAGAGTAGAGATCGTAAGATCGGTAAGTGATTTTTCATGGAGGTTTGGGGTGGATAGGAGGGTTCATTTGGCTCATAAGGTGGTTGGTATGGTGGATACGGGTTAGGGTCATATGGAGGTGAATGGTGAAAGGGGCTTGTGAGTATGGGGTGGTCCAAAGTCATGTTGAGGAGAGGGTTTATAGGCATATGGTGGTGGTTGTTGATAGTCCATTGGAGGTGGTTGTTGCCATGAGGGTTGATCAAATCCTTGTGGCTCCTCCCATCTTGATTGTTCCAACCTTGATGCCTGTTCTCATTGTAATTTCCTCTTCCTGCAACATAATTGTAACCAGACTCATAGCCAAAGGGGTAAGAGTTCATAGTAGCAAATAAAAATTAAAAACGAAAATAAAAACAAATTTAAATTAAAAAGGTTATCGAAATTTAAATTTTGAAATTTTGAAAATTGAAATTTAAATTTTTAAATTTTAAAAAAAAAAATTTGAAAAAGTCAACAAGACAAGATAAAAATTTGAAAAAGTTTAATTTTGAAAAGGGTTTGATTTTTAAAATTTTTAATTTGGATTTTGAATTTTGGAAATTTAAATATTTGAATTTTTTAAAATTTTGAAATTTGAGATTTTAAATTTTTTTTTTTAATTGAATTTTGAAAATTGAAATTTGAAATTTGAAATTTGAGTTTTAAATTTTGAATTTTTGAGTTTAATGAGGAAAGAGAAAACACAATAAAATGATACCAAACTTAAAATTTTTTTAGATCAAAACGAAGAAAACAACCAACGAAACAACTTGAAGGTCAAGATGAACACGAAGAACAAATTGAAGATCAAGATGAACACGAAGAACAAATTTTTGAAAATTTTAATAACTAAATAAAAACCAATAACCTCTTAATTTATGAAAAAGCAAAAATAAAAACAAAATAAAAATAAATAAACAAGTAAAAGAAAAATATTTACAATAACCAATAATAAGGCACACGTTTGTAATTCCCCGGCAACGGCGCTATTTTGAAGAACTGAAGATTGATGGTTTAGAGGTTATAGTAAACTCTCGTTGCAAGTATAGTTACTAAACCAAGCAATCAACCTTTCTTACAAAAGTTTTGGTTGTCACAAGTAACAAACCCCTTTAAAATTGATAACCGAGTATTTAACCTCGGGTCGTCTCTCAAGGAATTACACAGGGAGGTGTTCTTATTATTGGTTATGAGTCTTGTAAATTGGGGGTTTTTGAGAGTGAGGAATAGGTAATTTAAATAACAGGAAAAATAAATTACAGGAATTAATAAATTAATATCTAATAAAACTCTTGGCAAGGTATGGAAAATCAGAATTCCTATCCTAGTTATCCTTATCAATTGTGATGAGAATTGGATTTTTCTCCCACTTTGTTAACCTCTAACTATGAAGGTAAGTTAAGTAGATGAATTAATTTTGATTCCTCAGGTCCTAGTCTTTCCTTGGAAAGGCTAGAGTTATTGGAACTCGAATTAATTCTTGAAGAATTCTAATTTTCAATCAACAATGAGTTTGATAACTCAAGTGTCTCCAATGACTCAACCAAAGCCAAAATGGAAAATTCTAAATTATTTATATAAATAAAAGAAACTAATCATAATTCTGAAATACCTCAAGTTGCACTAATAAAGATATCAAATGTAACATGGAAAGTTCATAAATTAAATTGGAAAATAAATAAAAGGAACATTGAACCTGTGATTGAAGAGATCATAGCTTAAACATAATAAAGATCCTAAATCCTAATCCTAAGAGAGAGGAGAGAACTTCTCTCTAAAAAAACTACATCTAAAACTAAAATTGTGTATTGTGAAAGCATGATTATGAACGGATGCATTTCCCCACTTTATAGCCTCTAATCTGTGTGTTCCGGGCTGAAAACTAGGTCAAAAATAGCCCAGAAATCGCCCCTGCGATTTCTGTTACGTTCAGGTCGCGGGAAAGTGACGCGGAGGCGTCGTCCACGCGTCCGCGCGGATTGAAGTTCGCAGATGCGACGCGGGCACGTCATTCACGCGTTCGCGTCCCCTAACTTCGTGGCAGCTATGGCAAAGTATATATCAAATCAAAGTCCCGGACGTTAGCTTTCCAACGCAACTAGAACCACATCATTTGGACCTCTGTAGATAAAGTTATGACCGTTTGAGTGCAGAGAGGTCAGGCTGGACAGCTTTAGCAGTTCCTTCAGTTTCTTGTATTCCTTCCACTTTTGCATGCTTCCTTTCCATCCTCTGAGCCATTCCTGCCCTGTAATCGCTGAAAATCACTTAACACACATATCAAGGCATCTAATGGTAATAAGAGAGGATTTAAACATAGGGAACTTAAGGCCAAAGAAGCATGTTTTCAATGAAAGCACATAATTAGGAAGGCAAATGTAAAACCATGCAAATAGTATGAATAAGTGGGTAAAAGAGTTGATAAAAACCACTCAATTAAGCACAAGATAAACCCTAAAAATAGTGGTTTATCAATAGGCTAGAATTATTGGCGGTCATTCTTGAGATCCAGAAAGTCTAAACCTTGTCTGTGGTATTCCGAGTAGGATCTGGGAAGGGATGACTGTGACGAGCTTCAAACTCGCGATTGTTGGGTGTGTGACAGACACAAAAGGATCAATGGATCCTATTCCAACATGATCGAGAACCGACAGATGATTAGCCGTGCGGTGAGGTGACAGCGCATTTGGAATATTTTCTCTGAGAGGACGGGAAGTAGCCATTGACAACGGTGATGCCCAACATAAAGCTTGCCATAGAAAGGAGTATGAATGGTTGGAAGAAGGCAATAGAAAAGCAGAAGGTTCAGAAGGAACCAAGCATCTTCATACGCTTATCTAAAATTCCTACCAAAGAATTACATAAGTATCTCTATCTTTTTTATGTTTTATTCATCTTTTAATTATCAATCCTCCATAACCATTTGAATCTACCTGACTGAGATTTACAAGATGACCATAGCTTGCTTCAAGCCGACAATTTCCATGGGATCGACCCTTACTCACGTAAGGTATTACTTGGACGACCCAGTGCACTTGCTGGTTAGTTGTGCGGAATTGTGACAAAAAAGTGTGATTCACGTTTGAGAGCTCCAAGTCTTTGGCGCCATTGTTGATGATTACAATTTCGTACACCAAGTGACTTTGAAAAACTTGAATTTCAATTGACAAGTCTCATTTTACAATATCTTGAGAAAAGTTTAATGTATTCTTTAAATTCTGAGTTTTGCAATACTAAAACGATTTCTGAGCAATTGGAAATGCTTCGGATTTAATCATGGAATTGAAATTGGTTTGGTTTAAGTAAAAAAGAATGGTTTTGAAATGTGTTTGGAGTAATTAATTACACGACTTGGTTTGGCCGAAACTCTATTTTTAGTAATTCAAATCAAGAAGCTAAGGTTTTAAAGATTTTAAATGAATTCGAGGAAATGAGTTAGGTTATTCTCCCCTAAAGTCTTGAGACTCTGCTGAGAAATTTCACTACCAAATCCTGTGTTATGATGAATTTTTTGTGAATATTTTAGAAGGAATTTTTAATTTGGCATGATTTCTGAGTTGTTTAGGAGTTTTACAAGGATGTTGTGAAAATGTCGCTTGTTTTAAAAAAGAAAATTTACTTTTGAGAAAGGTGGCTTATAAGCTTGAAATGATTTTAGAAAAGAGGATTCTTGAAGTTAAGAAAGAATTGAATTTGATTTTGGTTTTTTAAAGAAAAGTGATTTGAGAAGAAAGTGATATATGGTAGAAATGATGTTTTTGACTTGATATGAAGTGTTAATGAAGTGAAAAAATGATGATTTAATGAATATGTGGCTTTTGCACTTCTTTTATCTGAGATACGAGTTTCCCTGGGTAAAGTACCCTGGCTTGCCACCACCGTGTTCCAGGTTGAGACTCGATACTCTGTTGACCCTACGACGGTAAGGGTGACTGGGCACTTATAAATTCCCGAGAATGGTACTCCCATTGAGCAATTTGATATATATCTATATATATATATATATATGAGAAAAAGCTATGCATAGACTCCTGAAGATGCTCGTCGGGAGACAGTCCAAGGGTTTAGCAAACCGGACATGTCGGGTTGGCTATATAACCGACAGATGAGACTCATTAGCCATCGGACAGGCATTCATCATATTCATCTTTATGACATTGTTTGGGTGTGCATATTGTACTTGGTTTGCCTATGTGAATAATTATGTTTAATTTCTAATTGCTAACTTGATGTAATTTCTGCTTGATTGTGTTTGAACCTTATTACTTGTGTTTGTGACTGAAACTTGGTTGGATTGTGGTGTATTGTCTATTGTTTGGATCGTTTGGGCCTAGGCCATGGTTGATTATGAGATGGGCAGAAAGTCGTGTTTGATTTGAGTTCTTGGTTTAGAAAAAGTATGAAAAACTAAACTGGTTCAGCATAGACTTAATGAACCTATGTTTGGAACAGTTTGGTCATTCATGCTGTTTAGAAAAAACATTTTGAATTTTGAAGAAATAACAGTTTCCTCTTTCAGAAAAGATTTCAGATTTTAATGGTAAATCTTTGGTTTTTAGAAGGATGCATAAGACGATTATTAAACACTATGGTTTAAAAAGAGTTTTATTTCACGTATCCTATTATAGTAATTCTTTCGCCCCTAGTGAGAACCTGCGAGGACGATGTTCTCACTCCCTTACTGGTATTTTCTTTTTCAGGTTAAGGGCGACGAAGTTCGGAAGAGCCTATTACTTTTCTATTTATCCTATGTTTTGTATTGTTCTAGTATTTATGTTTCTCGCTTTTAATTTACAAGTTTTGTAAGAGGGATAAGAAATTATGAAATGCTTGTAAATTAATAATATGTATATATATATATAATATATATTCTTGTGAGTATTGTAATTTGTAATGTAAGTATGGATGTAAGTTTTGTAAAAAAATACGATTTAAGTTTTTTTAACAGGCTCATATTTTAGTATTAAATACTTTAAAAGTCGTTGTAATACCCGAGCTATCAGAGTAGCGCAGCCGGAAGCGTGACATTTTGATAGTTAGGGTGTACATGAGATGATGCCTTAGGTCAGTTGTTCCATCGTAGAGATCTATATCGGAGCTTTTGAAATTTCTTGGAACTTTTGCCCACATGATATCTTCTACGAACAGGCCTTCTCCTCCTAGAGGGCTTTCTTCCTGATCTACTCGATTATTCCTTCTTCGGAGGTCAGCTTCCAATATTAGGAGCTTTCTTCTAGCTCTTTCATCGTCGCACCTCCCTTAGCAGTTCTCGTTCTGCTTTCCATTGATGTTCAGCTTCTTGTTCAAGATTCTCTAGTTGTCTACGGTACCCGTGAACTAAGTGTCAGATGGGAAGGTTCCTCATCCTCGGGCAGGTGGACCTCTGATTGGATCCACCTTAGTTGGGGTATTCCAGAAGTTGCTTCTCTTTGGGGAATGTGTGTACTGTCCTGGGGAGGAAGTATTGCAAGTGTGAGATCATCACGGTGAGGCTCTGGTTCTGATTCAGATGGCGTGCTTGACCATCTTCATATCAATGGTAGAATTCCAGGTCCCTAGCAATGGCGCTAATGTTTCGAGGATTACCTGAAACGTTGATTTGGGCCTGAACATAAGGTCCAGACTCCTATGAGGTAGCATCCAAATTGTTCTTGTGCCGAGGTGCCACCGTTCGAAGTCCTCATGAGGAAGTGAGGGGTGGTACCTGCAAGTGACTCCAATACTTAAGTCAGCAAGGTTTTGTGGGGGACCATAGATAGGGCTATGGTCACGATTTTAAGGAGGGGTGATCATAGAGGCTATGGTCACAGTGAAAACCGTGACCATAGATAGGGCTATGGTCACGGTTTTAAAAGGAGGTGACCATAGAGGCTATGGTCACGGTAAAAAACCGTGACCATAGATAAGACTATGGTCACATTTTAAGGTGGGGTAACCGTGACCATAGTTAAGGCTATGGTCACTGGTGCACGAAAATCGTGATTCACACTTTTCACATCTCTGCACAACTAACCAGCAAGTGCACTGGGTCGTCCAAGTAATAAACCTTACGTGAGTAAGGGTCGATCCCACGGAGATTGTTGCTTGAAGCAAGCTATGGTCATCTTGTAAATCTCAGTCAGGCGGATTCAAATGGTTATGAGGTTTTGATAATTAAAATATAAATAAAACATAAAATAAAATAAAGTTCCTTATGTAAATCATTGGTGGGAATTTCAGATAAGCGTTTGGAGATGCTTTGTTGCTTCTGAACCTCTGCTTTCCTATTGCCTTCTTCCAACCATGTGTTACTTCCTTCCATGGCAAGCTGTAAAATCCTCTCAGTGAAAATGGTCCTCTACGGTTTCTGCACAGCTAATCAACTGTCGGATTTCTCGTCTCGGATGAAAAATACCAAGTACAGCTACCGCATGGCTAATCATCTGTCGGTTCCGCTAGCATCGGAATAGAATCCATTGATCCTTTGCACACTGTCACTTGCGCCCAACATTCATAGGTTTGAAGCTCGTCACAGTCATCCCTTCCCAGATCTACTCGGAATACCACAGACAAGGTTTAGACTTTTCGAATCCCAGGAATGCTGCCAATTGGTTCTAGCCTATACCCGAAGATACTAATCTCACGAACTCGGTCCATATATTAGATACCCAAGAGAATATGCTCCAGCTGTCATCCAATGACTACGTTGAACATCATGTAGACCACTTTGTGGTTGTCAGGCACGCGATCTTGGCTAAGCGAGTAACGAAGATTGGGTGATTGTCACGGGTCACCCCTTCATTCTGACTTAACTGAATTAAGTACGAGAGTATATCTTGGAGAAGAAGTAGGCATGAATTGAATAGAAAACAGTAGTAATTGCATTAATTCATGAAAAATAGCAGAGCTTCACACCTTAATCTATGGGGTGTAGAAACTCCACCGTAGAAAATACATAAAAAAAGGTCTAGGCATGGCCGTGAGGCCAGCCTCCAAACGTGTCCAAATGTAAAATATGATAAAATTCTGATCAAAAGATTTCCAAAAGATGTAAAATAAATCACTAAAAGTAGTTTTTATACTAAACTGGTAACCTAGGTTTACAGAAAATGAGTAACTAAGTGCAGATAGTGCAGAAATCCACTTCCGGGGCCACTTGGTGTGTGCTTGGGCTGAGCATTGAAGCTTTCACGTGCATAGGCTGTTCCTGGAGTTAAACGCCAGCTTGGTGCCAGTTTGGGCGTTTAACTCCAATTCTGGTGCCAGTTTGGGCGTTTTACGCCAAGATGTTTTAGGCTGGCTTTGGATGCTAGTTTGGGCCATCAAATCTCGGGCAAAGTATAAACTATATATTTCTAGAAAGCAGGATGTCTACTTTTCAACGCAATCGAGAGCGCGCCAATTGGGCTTCTGTAGCTCCAGAAAATCCACTTCGAGTGCAGAAGGGTCAGAATCCAACAACATCTGCAGTCCTTTTTCAGCCTCTGAATCAGATTTTTGCTTAGGTCCCTAAATTCAGCCAGAAAATCCCTGAAATCACAGAGAAACACACAAGCTCATAGTAAATGTGACCCTAAGCATTTTGTTTTCCAATATTACCACCGGATACATAAATGCCACAGACACATAACTGGGTGAACCTTTTCAGATTGTGACTCAGCTTTGCTAGAGTCCCCAATTAGAGGTGTCCAGAGCTCTTAAGCACACTCTTTTTTCTTTGGACCACGACTTTAACCGCTCAGTCTCAAACTTTTCACTTGACACCTTCACGCCACAAGCACATGGTTAGGGATAGCTTGGTTTAGCCGCTTAGGCCAGGATTTTATTCCTTTGGGCCGTCCTATCCATTAATGCTCAAAGCCTTGGATCCTTTTTACCCTTGCCTTTTGGTTTAAAGGGCTACTGGCTTTTTCTGCTTGCTTTTTCTTTTTCTTCTTTCTTTTTCGCCACTTTTTTTCTTTTCTTGTTTTTTTTTGCAAGCTTTTCACTGCTTTTTCTTGCTTCAAGAATCAATTTTATGATTTTTCAGATTATCAATAACATTTCTTTTTTCATTATTCTTTCAAGAGCCAACAATTTTAACATTCATAAACAACAATATCAAAAATATGCACTGTTCAAGCATTCATTCAGAAAATAAAAGTATTGCCACCACATCAAAATAATTAAGCTAATTTCAAGATAAAATTCGAAATCCATGTACCTCTTGTTCTTTTGCAATTAAAAACATTTTTCATTTAAGAAAGGTGAAGGATTCATAGGACATTCATAGCTTTAAGACATAGACACTAGACACTAATGATCATGTAATAAAGACACAAACATAGACAAAACATAAAGCATAAATTTCGAAAAACAGAAAAATAAAAACAAGGAAATTAAAGAAGGTGTCCACCTTAGTGATGGCGGCTAGTTCTTCCTCTTGAAGATCTTATGGAGTGCTTGAGCTCCACTATATCTCTTCCTTGCCTTTGTTGCTCCTCCCTCATGGCTCTCTTTAGTCCTCTCTGATTTCATTGAAGATAATGGAGTGCTCTTGGTGCTCCATCCTTAGTTGCCCCATGTTGGAACTCAATTCTCCTAAGGAGGTGTTGATTTGCTCCAAATAGTTTTGTGGAGGAAAGTGCATCCCTTGAGGTATCTCAGGGATTTCTTGATGAGGAATTTCTCATGCTCTGTTGAGGTCCATGAGTGGGCTCTCTTGTTTGCTCCATCTTCTTCTTAGTGATGGGCTTGTCTCCTTCAATGAGGATGTCTTCCTCTATGACAATTTCCAGCTAAATTGCATAGGGTACAGATGAGATGAGGGAAGGCTAACCTTGCCAAAGTAGAGGGCTTGTCCGCCACCTTGTAGAGTTCTAGGGATATGATCTCATGAACTTCTACTTCCTCTCCAATCATGATGCTATGGATCATGATAGCCCGGTCTATTATAACTTCAGACCGGTTGCTAGTAGGAATGATAGAGCGTTGGATGAACTCCAACCATCCCCTAGCCACGGTTTAAGGTCAAGCCTTCTTAATTGAACCGGCTTACCTCTTGAGTCTCTCTTCCATTGAGCTCCTTCCACACAGATGTCCATGAGGACTTGGTCCAACCTTTGATCAAAGTTGACCCTTCTAGTGAAAGGATCAGGATCTCCTCTCATCATTGTCAAGTTAAATGCCAATCTTACATTTTCCGGACTAAAATCCAAGTATTTCCCCCAAACCATTGTGAGCCAATTCTTTGGGTTCGGGTTCATACTTTGGTCATGGTTCCTAGTGATCCATGCATTGGCATAGAACTCTTGAACCATTAAGATTCCGACATGTTGGATTGGGTTGGTGAGAGCTTTCCAACCTCTTCTTTGAATCTCACGTCGGATCTCCGGATATTCACTCTTTTTGAGCTTGAAAGGGGACTCGGGAATCACTTTTTCTTGGCCACAACTTCATAGAAGTGGTTTTGATGGACCTTTGAGATGAATCTCTCCATCTCCCATGACTCGGAGGTGGAAGCTTTGCCTTCCCTTTCCTCTTTCTAGAGGTTTCTCTGGTCTTAGGTGCCATTAGTGGTTATGGAAAAATAAAAAAGCAGGGCTTTTTCCACACTAAACTTAAAAGGTTTGCTCGTCTCGAGCAAAAAAGAAGAAGGAGTAGAAGTAAGAAGAGAATGAAAGAGATGGAGGTGATGAGAGGGTTCGGCCAAGGGGGTTGTATTGTGTATATGATGTGTAAAATGGATGGTGGTAAGGAGGGGTATTTATAGGGTAAGAGAGAGAGGGAATTCGGTTGTGAAGGGGTGGGTTTGGGAGGGAAATGGTTTGAATTTGAATGGTGAGGTAGGTGGGGCTTTATGATGGATGGATGTGAGTGGTGAAGAGATTATGGAGAAGAGGGTAAGATTTGATAGGTGAAGGGTGTTTGGGAAGATTTATTGATGGGATTGGTCAAGGGTATTTGGGGAAGAGTGTTATGAAAAGGTGTGAAGAGGAGAGAAGAAGAGGTGGGATAGGTGGGGATCCTGTGGGGTCCACAGATCCTGCGGTATCAAGGAATTCTGCTCCCTGCACCATTCTGGCATTCAAACGCCTTCTGTGTGCCAATTTTGCGTTAAACGCCGGCTCTGCTACCTTTCCTGCGTTAAACGCCAGTCTGCTGCCCCTTTCTGGCATTTAACGCCAGCTAGATGTCAGACACCCTTTTCTGGTGTTAAACTCCCAGAATGCTGGCAGGCTGGGTGTTAAACGCCCATTCTGCTATCCTTACTGCGGTGTAAGCCTGTCCTCCATGGTGTGCTACTTTTTATGCTGTTTTTATTTTTGCTTTAATTCTACAGTTGTTTTTATGACTTCACATGATCATCAACCTAAGGAAAACATAAAATGACAATGGAATATAAATAAATATAATTAATTAATTAACATGGGTTGCCTCCCATAAGCGCTTCTTTGATGTCAATATCTTGACAGTGAGCTCTTAGAGAGCTTCACATAGACTCCGAGCTTGATGTTGGCCTCCCAACACTAAACTTAGAAGTTGAGTGTGGGGGTTCTGTTTGACTCTGTATTGAGAGAAGCCTTTCATGCTTCCTTTCCATGGTTACAGAAGGAAGATCCTTGAGCCTTAAACACAAGGTAGTCTTCATTCAATTTAAGGACTAACTCTCCTTTGTCCACATCAATCACAACTCTTTCTGTGGCTAGGAAGGGTCTTCCAAGGATGATGGATTCATCCTCTTCCTTCCCAGTGTCTAGGGTTATGAAATCAGCAGGGATATAAAAGCCTTCAACCTTCACTAGACATCCTCTACAAGTCCATAAGCATGTTTCCTTGAATTGTCTGCCATCTCTAGTGAGATTCTTGGAGCTTGTACCTCAAAGATCCCAGTTTCTCCATTACAGAGAGTGGCATGAGGTTTATACTTGAACCAAGGTCACACAGAGCCTTCTTAAAGGTCATGGTGCCTATGATGCAAGGTATTAAGAACTTTCCGGGATCCGGTTTCTTTTGAGGTAATTTCTAATGAACCAATGTATTTAGTTCATTGATGAGCAATGGAGATTCATCTCCCAAGTCTCATTACCAAATAACTTGGCATTCAGCTTCATGATTGCTCCTAGATACTGAGCAACTTGCTCTTCAATAATATCTTCATCCTCTTCAGAGGAAGAATACTCATCAGAGCTCATAAATGGCAACAGTAAGTTCAGGGGAATCTCTATGGTCTCTATATGAGCCTCAGATTCCTTTTGTTCCTCAATGGGGAACTCTTTATTGGCTAATGGACGTCCATTGAGGTCTTCCTTATTGGAAATCACTGCCTTTTCCTCTCTCCAGGTTCGGCCATGTTGGGTATATTGATGGCCTTGCATTCTCTTTTTGGATTCTCTTCTGTATTGCTTGGGAGAGTACTAGGAGGAGTTTCAGTAACTCTTTTACTCAGTTGACCTACTTGTGCCTCCAAATTTCTAATGGAGGACCTTGTTTCAGTCATGAAACTGAGAGTGGTCTTAGATAGATCAGAGACTATGGTTGCTAAGTCAGAGAGGCTCTATTAGAATTCTCTGTCTGTTGCTCAGAAGATGATGGGAAAGGCTTGCTATTGCCAAACCTATTTCTTCCACCATTATTATTATTGAAGCCTTATTGAGGCTTCTGTTGATCCTTCCATGAGAAATTAGGATGATTCTTCCATGAAGGATTATAGGTGTTTCAATAGGATTCTCCCATGTAATTCACCTCTTTCATTGCAGGATTCTTAGGGTCATAAGCTTCTTCTTCAGAGGAAGCTTCTTTAGCACTGCCGGATGCAGCTTGCATTCCAGTCAGACTCTGAGAAATCATATTGACTTGCTGAGTCAATATTTTATTCTGAGCCAATATGGCATTCAGAGTATCAATCTCAAGAACTCCTTTCTTCTGAGTTATCCCATTATTCACAGGATTTCTTTCAGAAGTGTACATGAACTGGTTATTTGAAACCATTTCAATGAGTTCCTGGGCTTCTGCAGGTGTCTTCTTCAGATGAAGAGATCCACCAGCAGAGTGATCCAATGACATCTTGGACAATTCAGACAGACCATCATAGAATATACATAGGATGCTCCATTCTGAAAGCATGTCAGAAGGACACCTTCTAATCAATTGCTTGTATCTTTCCCAAGCTTCATAGAGGGATTCACCTTCCTTCTGTCTGAAGATTTGGACTTCCACTCTAAGCTTGCTCAACTTTTGAGGTGGAAAGAATTTGGCCAAGAAGGCATTGACCAGCTTTTCCCAAGAGTTCAGGCTTTCCTTAGGTTGTGAGTCCAACTATGTCCTAGCTCTATCTCTTACAGCAAAAGGGAAAAGCATAAGTCTGTAGACCTCAGGATTCAAACCCATTGGTCTTAACAGTGTCACAGATTTGCAAGAATTCAACTAAAAACTGATGAAGATCTTCGAATGGAAGTCCATGAAACTTGCAATTTTACTGCATTAGAGAAACTAATTGAGGCTTAAGCTCAAAGTTGTTTGCTCCAATTGCAGGAATTGAGATGCTTCCTCCATAGAAGTCAGAAGTGGGTGCAGTAAAGTCACCAAGCATCTTCCTTGCATCTCCACCATTGTTGTTATTTTCGGCTGCCACAACTACTTCTTTTTTGAAAATTTCTGTTAGGTCCTCTCCAGAGTTTTGTGCTTTAGCTTCTCTTAGCTTCCTTTCAGAGTCCTTTTAGGTTCAGGATCAGCTTCAACAAGAATGTTCTTATCCTTGTTCCTACTCATATGAAAAAGAAGAGAACAGAAAAGAAAAGGAATCCTCTATGTCACAGTATAGAGATTTTTTTATGTGAGTAGAAGAATAGAAGAATAGAAGAATGAAGAAGTGAGAAGGAGAATTCGAACACAGAGAGAGGGAGAGGGTTCAAATTATAAAGAGAAGAAGTATTAGTAAATAAATAAAATAAATAGAAAGAGATGAGAGAGAGAGTTATTCGAATTTTAATTATAAGAAAAGAAAAATATTTTTGTTTTTATTTTAATTATTGGTTAGTATCAAAAATTAGAGAAGAAATAAAATAAAATTTGAAAACTAAATAAATTAATTAATTAAAAATATTTTTGAAAAAGTGGTTAGTGATTTTCGAAAATTGGAGAGAGAAAAGTAGTTAGGTGGTTTTGAAAAAGATATGATTGAAATAGAAAACTTTTAAAATCAAACAAAAAGTCAAGTAGTTAATTGAAAAAGATTTGAAAATCAATTTTTGAAAAGATAAGAAGTTAGAAAAAGATTTTGAAATGAAGTTTTGAAAAAGATATGATTGAAATCTATTTTGAAAAATATTTGAAAAGCAAATAAAAAGATTTGATTTTTTAAATTAAAGTTGATTACTTGACTAACAAGAAACTAAAAGATAAGATTCTAGCATTTAAAGATTGATCATTTCTTAATAGGCAAGTAACAACTTAAAATTTTTGAATCAAAACATTAAATGTTAGTAACAAATTCGAAAATATGAAATAAAAATAAGGAAAAGATTTTGAAAATTAAATTTGAAATTTTCGAAAAACATGAAAGAAAATGAAAAAGATTTGATTCTTGAAAAGGATTTGAAAAGATAGGATTTTAATTGAAATTTTGACTTGACTAACAAGAAACAACTAAATTTTGAAAATTTTTTTTGACCAAATCAACTCAAAATTTTGAAAATTTATGAGTAAAATAAGGGAAAGATATTTTTTTATTTTTTTGAATTTTAATGATGAGAGAGAAAAATACAAAAATGATACAAAACATAAAAGTTTAAGATTAAACAAAAATGCATGCAAGAACACTTTGAATGTCAAGATGAACACCAAGAACACTTTGAAGATCATGATGAACATCAAGAACATATTTTTGAAAATTTTTAAGAAAAGAAACACATGCAGGACACCAAACTTAAAAATTTTTATTGTTTAGACACTATGAATTTGAAAATGCATAAGAAAAACAAGAAAAGACACAAAACAAGAAAAATCATCAAGAACAATTTGAAGATCAAAGAAGAACACATGATGAATTTTCAAAAATTTAAAGAAAAATCAAGATATGCAATTGACACCAAACTTAAAACTTGACACTAGACTCAAACAAGAAACACAAAATATTTTTGGTTTTTATGATTTTATTAAATTTTTTTTTCGAAAGGAAAAAGAAAGTAAAGGGATACAAAGTTTTTAATTACTGAATCCCAAGAATCATGCAATGTTAGTCTAAAGTTTCGGTCCAAAAGAATTAGACATGGCCAATGGCCAGCCAAGCTTTAAGTGAAAGCTTCGGTCCAAAAGATTAGACATGGCCAAATAACCAGCCAAGCTTTAGTATAAAACATACAAGCATGTCAATGAGAAGTAGAAGCCTCAGTCCAAAAGATTAGACATGGCTTCACAGCCAGCCAGGCTTCAACATATCTCATGATACTTGATAAACCACTATTTTATGGTTTATCTTGTGTTTAATTGAATGGTTTCATCAAGTCTTCACCCACTTATTCATACTAATTGCATAATTTTATAATTCCTTCCTAGAATTATTCTATGATTGAAAACTTGCTTCCTAAAGATCTTTAATTAGTATATTTTAATTCTCCTTTACACCATCCGATGCCGTGATATGTGTGTTAAGTGTTTCAGGCTTCATAGGGCAGGAATGACTTAGAAAATAGAGAGGAAGCTTGCAAAAATGGAAGGAACACAAGAAACTAAGGAGATGACCAGCGAACACCGATGCGAGCGCATGGCCCACGCGAACGCGTGGATTGGAGAAAATCGCAGCGACGCGAACGCGTGGATTGGAGTCTGCACGAATGACGAGAACGCGTGGACGATGCGTACGCGTGACAAGGAAAATCGCCAAATGACGCGAACGCATGGATGACTCGTACGCATGACCTGCGTGATCTGCAGAATTAACAGAAAATGCTGGGACGATTTTGGGCCGCATTTTGACCCAGTTCTCAGCCCAGAAAACACAGATTAAAGGCTATAAAGTGGGGGAATGAATTCATACAACATAAGAGACAACTTTCATATACACAATTTTAGGTTTAGATGTAGCTTTTAGAGAGAGAGACTCTCTCCTCTCTCTTAGGATTTAGGATTAGGATTAGGATTTAGGATTTCTATTATGATTAGGCTACTTCTCTTCAATCACAGGTTCAATGTTCCTTTAATTTATTTTCTACTTTTATTTATTCTATTACTTTAATTGTTATTTATCTTTTTAATTTGGTTTATGAACTCCATGTTAGGATTGATTTTCTTAATTAATACATATTGAGGTATTTCAGATTTATGATTGCTTTCTTTAATTTATGTTATTGATGCTTCTAATTAATTCAAATTATTTTCATTCGAGTAGATTTTCTTCCCTTTTGACTTTGGTTGAGTAATTGGTGACACTTGAGTTATCAAACTCAGTAGTTGATTGGAAATTGGGATTGCTGATTGATTTGGATCCCTTTAAAGCTAGTCTTTCCATAGGAGTTGACTAGGACTTGAGGAATCAAGTTAATTAGTCCACTTGACTTTCCTTTATTTAGTAATGGTTAACTAAGTGGGAGAAAAGTCCAATTCTCATCACACCTGATAAGGATAACTAGGATAGGATTTTCAGTTCTCATACCTTGCCAAGAGATTTTCTAATTATTAATTTATTTTTCTTGTCATTTAAATTACTTGTTCCTTATTTTAAAAACCCAAAACAAAATATACTTTTTCCATAACGAATAATAAATCATACTTTCCTGCAATTCCTTGAGAGACGACCTGAGGTTTCAATACTTCGGTTATCAATTTTATTGGGTTTGCTTAAGTGACAAACAAGTTTTTGTATGAAAGGATTATTGCTTGGTTTAGAAACTATACTTGCAACAAGAATTTATTGTGAATTCTAAACCATTAATCTTCTGCTCGTCAAAATGGCGTCGTTGCTGGGGAATTGCAAACGTGTGCCTTATTATTAGTTATTGTAAATATTTTATTTTGCTTGTTTATTTATTTTTATTTTTTTTTAATTTTTATTAGTTACTATGAGTTCTCACCCCCGTCGCTTTGAGTTTGGTTCTAATGTTTTTGAAAAGAATGGAAGCTATAACAGGAACATGCATCAAGGTTGAAACAATCAAAGATGGAAGGAGCCACGAGGATCTGATCAACCTTTTCGGCAACAACACCTTCCAAGATACCATGGACAATGACCATTCTACAATGCATGCCAAGACAATAGTTATGGTGGACCCCTTCGTGACAAACCACCTCCACCAAATTACTATGGTCAAGAGATATTCCGAGGTGCATACCAAGATGATAGATATGGTGGACCCCTTGTAGTTCCCAGCAAGCTCCATCATATGCCAATGAACCACCTCCTCAACATAGCTTTGAACCACCATACTCACAAGCCACCTACAACCATTCACCACCATATGACCCTAACCCTTATCCACCCCAATTCCAATCCAATTACCCCCAAGAACCACCACTTCTATATGCACCATGTCCATATCCATCAACCCGAGAATCACAGGCTTGCCTCAAGGAAATAGTAGATCAATTTCATGCAACCCTTCATCAACTGGAGCAAGCAATAAATCGATTACCTTCCCGACGTTCGGGCATTCAAGGAACTCCCACGGCTTCATGTGGAGAATCAAATGAAGAACATAGCATGAAGGAGACACTAGAAACTCTGGTGGACAGTGAGCAGCATGACTTTGTATTGGAACAATTGGAGGAAGCTGTACTCGTTAAAGAGGAAGAAGTGGTCGAAGACTTAGGAGATGCGGAACGTCCATGGAAAGCCTAGTCATAGAGCCCCCTTCTAAGGAGTTTGAATTTGATGTTGAGGAGGGTGTACAACCTCCAAGGCATATCATGGTTAAAGACTTTGAAGGGATGATCAAGACATGGATTCAATCATTGATGAATTCTTATCTACATTTGAATCCTCTCCCATTGGACTTGACATGGAGATTAAAGAAGAAGAAGCACAACCTCCCATGCCCTTGGTGAACAATGAAGAAGAGATTGAATTGGAAGAAAGCTACCAAGAGGAAGAGGTTGATATTGAAGAAGCTTGTAAAGTGGTGGAAGTTGTCAAAGAAGAGCCCAAGGGAATGGAGCTGGAAATCACCTTGCCAAGGTTGTTGGAGACCTCTCCCCCAAAGCCATCACCATCCATCCCTTCATTCAAGTGGATAAATCTCTCATCTCTAAGCTTAATTAGCTCACTTGAATATGCTTTGCTTGAGACAGATGGGAAACTTAGAGCTCTTTGTGGCTATAAGAGTAAAAGGGAGATGGTTAGTGGTAAGAATTGTCATGCAAGGTTCAATATGGTTGCATGCTCCAAATTGAAGTATAAGGGTTGGTATAATTCTCAAATGAATGGGTCTAGGAAATTGTTTGGATGTCTCTGTGAGAATTCCGACTGTTCACCACCCAAGTAGAAAAATGATGATCAACAAGAAGACGGATTCACACTTGGTGCACGGAAATCGTGATTCACACTTTTCATATCTCCGCACAACTAACCAGCAAGTGCACTGGGTCGTCTAAGTAATAAACCTTACGTGAGTAAGGGTCGATCCCACGGAGATTGTCGGCTTGAAGCAAGCTATGGTCATCTTGTAAATCTCAGTCAGGCATATTCAAATGGTTATGAGGTTTTGATAATTAAAATATAAATAAAACATAAAATAAGATAAATTTACTTATGTAATTCATTGGTGGGAATTTCAGATAAGCGTCTGGAGATGCTTTGTTGCTTTTGAACCTCTGCTTTTCTATTGCCTTCTTCCAACTGATGAGCGGATAATTTATACGCTTTTTGGCATTATTTTTAGTATGTTTTTAGTAGAATCTAGTTACTTTTAGGGATGTTTTTATTAGTTTTTATGTTAAATTCACATTTATGGACTTTACTATGAGTTTGTGTGTTTTTCTGTGATTTCAGGTATTTTCTGGCTGAAATTGAGGGACTTGAGCAAAAATCAGATTCAGAGGTAGAAGAAGGACTGCTGATGCTGTTGGATTCTGACCTCCCTGCACTCAAAATGGATTTTCTGGAGATACAGAACTCAAACTGGCGCGCTTCCAATTGCTTTGGAAAGTAGACATCTAGGGCTTTCCAGCAATGTATAATAGTCCATACTTTGACTGAGTTTAGAGGACGTAAAAGGGCGTTGAACGCCAGTTCTATGCTGCTATCTGGAGTTAAATGCCAGAAAAACATCACAAACCAGAGTTGAACGCCAGAAATACGTTACAACCTGGTGTTCAACTCCAAAGAGCCTCTGCACGTGTAACATTCAAGCTCAGCCCAAGCACACACCAAGTGGGCCCCGGAAATGGATTTATGCATCAATTACTTACTTCTGTAAACCCTAGTAGCTAGTTTATTATAAATAGGACTTTTTACTATTGTATTAGACATCTTGGGACGTCTGGTTCTTAGATCAGAGGGGCTGGCCATTCGGCCATGCCTGAACCTTTCACTTATGTATTTTTAACGGTAGAGTTTCTACACTCCATAGATTAAGGTGTGGAGCTCTGCTGTTCCTCAAAGATTAATGCAAAGCACTACTGTTTTTCTATTCAATTCAACTTATTCCGCTTCTAAGATATTCATTCGCACTTCAACCTGAATGTGATGAACGTGACAATCATCATCATTTCCCCACGAATGCGTGCCTGACAACCACTTCCGTTCTACCTTAGATTGAATGAGTATCTCTTGGATCTCTTAATCAGAATCTTCGTGGTATAAGCTAGATTGATGGCGGCATTCATGAGAGTCCGGAAAGTCTAAACCTTGTCTGTGGTATTCCGAGTAGGACTCTGGGATTGAATGACTGTGATGAACTTCAAACTCGCGAGTGCTGGGCGTAGTGACAGACGCAAAAGGAGGGTGAATCCTATTCCAGCATGATCGAGAACCTCAGATGATTAGCCGTGCTGTGACAGAGCATTTGGACCATTTCACAAGAGGATGGGATGCAGCCATTGACAAGGGTGATGCCTTCAGACGATTAGCCATGCAGTGACAGCGCATCGGACCATTTTCCAGAGAGGATCAAAAGTAGCCATTGACAACGGTGATGTCCTTACATAAAGCCAGCCATGGAAAGGAGTAAGATTGATTGGATGAAGACAGCAGGAAAGCACAGGTTCAGAGGAACAAATGCATCTCTATACGCTTATCTGAAATTATAACCAATGAATTACATAAGTATTTCTATCCTTATGTTCTATCTATTTATTATTTATGTTCGAAAACTCCATAACTATTTTATATCCGCCTGACTGAGATTTACAAGGTGACCATAGCTTGCTTCATACCAACAATCTCCGTGGGATCGACCCTTACTCGTGTAAGGTTTATTACTTGGACGACCCAGTGCACTTGCTGGTTAGTTGTGCGAAGTTGTGATAAAGAGTTGAGATTACAATTGAGCGTACCATGTTGATGGCACCATTGATGATCACAATTCGTGCACCAAGTTTTTGGCGCCGTTGCCGGAGATTGTTCGAGTTTGGACAACTGACGGTTCATCTTGTTGCTCAGATTGGGTAACTTTCTTTTCGTTTTCTTTTCAAAAAGTTTTTTCAAAAATTTTTTCAAAAATCTTTCAAAAATTTTCTCCTTTGTTTTCGAAAAAAAAATTTTAAATAAAATGTTTTCAAAAAATATATTTTTCTTCAGAATTTTTAAGAATGAATTCTAGTGTTCATGAAGCATGTTGAAGCCTGGCTGGCTGTAAAGCCATGTCCAATTCTTCTGGATAGGGTATGTCAGGCGTGTCATGTCTGAGTTACATACTAAAGCTTGGCTGGCTATTAAGCCATGCCTGACCCTTTGATTGGAGCTTTAGACTAAAGAGCATAAGATTCATGGAATTCATATTAAAAATTTTGGAATCCTTTTTTTTCTTTTTCAAATGATTTTCGAATAATTTAAAATAAAAATACAAAAAAAAAACATAAAATCATAAAAATCAAAAATATTTCATGTTTCTTGTTTGAGTCTTGAGTCAAGTTGAAAGTTTGGTGTCAATTGCATATTCATCTTGCATTTTTCGAAAAAATTCATGCATTCATAGTGTTCTTCATAATCTTCAAATTGTTCTTGGTAAGTCTTCTTGTTTGATCTTGATGTTTTCATGTTTTGTGTCTTTTCTTGTTTTTCATATGCATTCTTGCATTCATAATGTCTATACATGAAAAATTTTTAAGTTTGGTGTCTTGCATGTTTTCTTTGCATTAAAAATTTTTTCAAAAATAAGTTCTTGATGTTCATCTTGACATTCATAGTGTTCTTGGTGTTTATCTTGACAATCATAGCATTCTTGCATGCATTCATTGTTTTGATCCAAAATTTTCATGCATTGCATCATTTTCATGTTTTTTTTTCCCTCTCATCATTAAAAATTCAAAAATCAAAAAAAAAATCTTCCCCTTTTCTCTCTTAAATTTTCGAAAATTAGATTTGACTCTTTCAAAAAATTTTAAAATCTAGTTGTTTCTTATGAGTCAAATCAAATTTTCAATTTAAAAATCTTATCTTTTTCAAAATCTTTTTCAAAAATCAAATCTTTTTCATTTTCTTAGTTATTTTCAAAAATTTTAAAATATTTTTCAAAAATCTTTTTCTTATCTTTATCTCCTAATTTTCGAAAATAACATCATCAATTAATGTTTTGATTCAAAAATTTCAAGTTTGTTACTTGCTTGTTAAGAAAGATTCAAACTTTGAGTTCTAGAATCATATCTTGTGATTTCTTGTGAATCAAGTCATTAATTGTGATTTTAAAAATCAAATCTTTTTCAAAACTAATTTCAATCATATCTTTTCAAAAATATCTTCTTATCTTATCTTTTTAAAAAAAAAAAAAAATATCTTTTCTAACTTCTTATCTTTTCAAATTTGTTTCAACTAACTAACTAACTTTTTGTTTTTTCTTATCTTTTTCAACTACCCTAACTAACTCTCTCTCTCTAATTTTCGAAAATATCTTCCCTCTTTTTCAATAATTCTTTTTAATTAACTAATTATTTTAATTTTTTATTTTAATTTTTCGAAATTACTAACCTTTTTTCAAAAACTTTTCGAAATCACTAACTTTTTCAAAAATAATTTTCGAAAATCCTTCTCCCTCATCTCCTTCTAATTATTTATTCATCTACTAACACTACTTCTCTTCATCTCACGTCACTGCTCCTATCCTTACCCTTGTGTTTGGATTCTTCATTTCTTTCCCCTATTCCTTTCTTCTTCTACTAACAATAAGGAACCTCTTACTGTGACATAGATGATTCCTCTTCTTTTCTTGTTCTCTTCTCTTTCTTATGAGCAGGAACAAGGAAAAAGGCATTCTTGTTGAAGCTAATCCAGAACCTGAAAGGACTCTGAAGAGGAAACTAAGAGAAGCTAAATTACAACAATCCAGCAAGCACCTTTCAGAAATTTTCGAACAAGAAGAGGAGATGGCAGCCGAAAATAATAATAATGCAAGGAGGATGCTTGGTGACTTTACTGCACCTAATTCCAATTTTAATGGAAGAAGCATCTCCATTCCTGCCATTGGAGCAAACAATTTTGAGCTTAAACCTCAATTAGTTTCTCTGATGCAGCAAAACTGCAAGTTTCATGGACTTCCATCAGAAGATCCTTTTCAGTTCTTAACTGAATTCTTGCAGATATGTGATACTGTTAAGACTAATGGAGTAGATCCTAAAGTCTACAGGCTCATGCTTTTCCCTTTTGCTGTAAGAGACAGAGCTAGAATATGGTTGGACTCTCAACCTAAGGATAGCCTGAACTCTTGGGATAAGCTGGTCAAGGCTTTCTTAGCCAAGTTCTTTCCTCCTCAAAAGCTGAGTAAGCTTAGAGTGGATGTTCAAACCTTCAAACAGAAAGAAGGTGAATCCCTCTATGAAGCTTGGGAGAGATACAAAGGACTGACCAAAAAGTGTCCTTCTGACATGCTTTCAGAATGGACCATCCTGGATATATTCTATGATGGTCTGTCTGAATTGGCTAAGATGTCATTGGATACTTCTGCAGGTGGATCCATTCCCTAAAGAAAACGCCTGCAGAAGCTGAAGAACGCATTGACAAGGTTGCTAATAACCAGTTCATGTACACTTCTGAGAGGAATCCTGTGAGTAATGGGACGCCTATGAAGAAGGGAGTTCTTGAAATTGATACTCTGAATGCCATATTGGCTCAGAATAAAATTTTGACTCAGCAAGTCAATATGATTTCTAGAGTCTGAATGGAATGCAAGCTGCATCCGACAGTACTCAAGAGGCAGCTTCTGAAGAAGAAGCCTATGATCCTGAAAACCCTGCAATAGCAGAGGTAAATTATATGGGTGAACCTTATGGAAACACCTATAACCCATCATGGAGAAATCATCGAAATTTCTCATGGAAGGATCAAAAGCCTCAACAAGGCTTTAATAATGGTGGAAGAAATAGGTTTAACAATAGTAAACCCTTTCCATCATCCACTCAGCAACAGACAGAGAACTCTGAACAAAATACCTCTAATTTAACAAACTTAGTCTCTGATCTATCTAAGGCCACTATGAGTTTCATGAATGAAACAAGGTCATCCATTAGAAATTTGGAGGCACAAGTGGGCCAGCTGAGTAAAAGGATCACTGAAATCCCTCCTAGTACTCTCCCAAGCAATACAGAAGAAATCTAAAGAGAGTGCAAGGCCATTGAATTAATCACCATGGCCGAACCTGTGAAGGGAAGGAGAGGACGTGAATCCCAAGGAGGAAGACCTCATGGGACGTCTAGTGATCAATAAGGAGCTTCCCTCTGAGGAACCAAAGGAATCTGAGACTCATCTAGAGACCATAGAGATTCCATTGAACCTCCTTATGCCATTGATGAGCGGATAATTTATACGCTTTTTGGCATTGTTTTAGTATGTTTTTAGTAGAATCTAGTTACTTTTAGGGATGTTTTCATTGGTTTTTATGTTAAATTCACATTTCTGGACTTTACTATGAGTTTTTGTATTTTTCTGTGATTTCAGGTATTTTCTAGCTGAAATTGAGGGACTTGAGCAAAAATCATATTCAGAGGTTGAAGAAGGACTCTGATGCTGTTGGATTCTGACCTCCCTGCACTCAAAATGGATTTTCTGGAGCTACAGAAATCAAAATGGCGCGCTTCCAATTGCGATGGAAAGTAGACATCCAGAGCTTTCCAGAAATATATAATAGTCCATACTTTGCCCGAGTTTAGACGACGCAAACTGGCGTTCAACGCCAGTTCTCTGCCCAATTCTGGCGTCCAGCGCCAGAAACAAGTTGCAAAGTGGAGTTCAACCGCCCAAACTGGCACAAAAGCTGGCGTTCAACTCCAAGAATGGCCTCTCCACTCCACGTGTAGACTTCAAGCTCAGCCCAAGCACACACCAAGTGGGCCCCGGAAGTGGATTTATGCATCAATTACTTACTTTTGTAAACCCTAGTAGCTAGCTTATTTTAAATAGGAACTTTTTACTATTGTATTTGAGATCCTGAGTTTTATCTTTTGATCATTTTTGATCATCTTTGGACGCCTGGTTCTTAGATCAAGGGGGCTGGCCATTCGGCCATGCCTGGACCATTATCACTTATGTATTTTCATACGGTAGAGTTTCTACACTCCATAGATTAAGGTGTGGAGCTCTGCTGTTCCTCAAAGATTAATGCAAAGTACTACTATTTTCTATTCAATTCAACTTATTCCGCTTCTAAGATATATTCGCACTTCAACCTGAATGTGATGAACGTGACAACATCATCATCATTCCCCCCCATGAACGCGTGCCTGACAACCACTTCCGTTCTGACTAGATTGAATGAGTATCTCTTGGATCTCTTAACAGAATCTTCGTGTATAAGCTAGATTGATGGCGGCATTCATGAGAGTCCGGAGGTCTAAACCTTGTCTGTGGTATTCCGAGTAGGACTCTGGGATTGAATGACTGTGACGAGCTTCAAACTCGCGAGTGCTGGGCCTAGTGACAGATGCAAAAGGAGGGTGAATCCTATTCCAGCATGATTGGGAACCTCAGATGATTAGCCGTGCCGTGAA
>QBTX01002018.1:5721-26901 GCA_003063285.2 Arachis monticola
CCATGGATGCAGAGAGAGATCTTGAGTTGTAAACACAAGGTTGTCCTTATTTAGTTGAAGGATCAATTTTCCTCTGTCTACATCAATCACAGCTCTTGCTGTGGCTAGGAAGGGTCTTCCAAGGATGATGGATTCATCCTCCTCCTTCCCAGTATCCAGGATTATGAAATCAACAGGGATGTAAAGGCCTTCAACCTTTACTAACACGTCCTCTACTTGTCCATAAGCCTATTTTCTTGAATTATCTGCCATCTCTAATGAGATTCTAGCAACTTGCACCCCATAGATTCCCAGTTTCTCTATTACAGAGAGGGGCATGAGGTTTATTCCTGAACCAAGGTCACACAGAGCCTTAAAGATTATGGTGCCTATGGTGCAAGGTATTATGAACTTTCCAGGATCCTGTCTCTTCTGAGGCAATGTCAGTTGATCCAGATCACTTAGTTCATTGGTGAACAAGGGACGTTCATCTTCCCAAGTTTCAGTACCAAATAATTTAGCATTCAGCTTCATGATTGCACCAAGAAACTTGGCAGTTTGCTCTTCAGTGACATCCTCATTCTCTTCAGAAGAGGAATACTCATCAGAGCTCATGAATGGCATAAGGAGGTTCAATGGAATCTCTATGGTCTCTAGATGAGTCTCAGATTCCTTTGGTTCCTCAGAGGGAAACTCCTTATTGATCACTGGACGTCCCAGGAGGTCTTCCCCCTTGGGATTCACGTCCTCTCCTTCCCTACAGGTTCGGCCATGGTGCTTATGTCAATGGCCTTGCACTCTCCTTTTGGATTCTCTTCTGTATTGCTTGGGAGAGTACTAGAGGGATTTCAGTGATCCTTTTACTCAGCTGGCCCACTTGTGCTTCCAAATTTCTAATGGAAGACCTTGTTTCATTCATGAAACTTACAGTGGCCTTTGATAGATCAGAAACTAAGTTTGCTAAATTAGAAGTATTTTGTTCAGAGTTCTCTGTCTGTTGCTAAGTGGATGATGGAAAAGGTTTATTATTGTTAAACCTGTTTCTTCCACCATTATTAAAGCCTTGTTGAGGCCCTTTGATCCTTCCATGAGAGATTTAGATGATTTCTCCATGATGGATTATAGGTGTTTCCATAAGGTTCACCTAAGTAATTCACCTCTGCTATTGCAGGGTTTTCAGGATCATAAGCTTCTTCTGCATAAAAAGCCTCTTGAGTACTGTTGGATGCAGCTTGCATTCCATTCAGACTCTGAGAAATCATATTGACTTGCTGAGTCAATATTTTGTTCTGAGCCAATATGGCATTCAGAGTATCAACTTCAAGAACTCCCTTCTTCATAGGCGTCCCATTACTCACAGGATTCCTCTCAGAAGTATACATGAACTGGTTATTAGCAACCATGTCAATGAGTTCTTAAGCTTCTGTAGGCATTTTCTTTAGGTGAATGAATTCACCTGCAGAAGTGTCCAATGACATCTTTGATAGCTCAGATAAACCATCATAGAATATATCCAGGATGGTCCATTCTGAAAGCATGTCAGAAGGACACTTTTTGTCAGCTGCTTGTATCTTTCCCAAGCTTCATAGAGGGATTCACCTTCTTTCTGTCTGAAGGTTTGAACATAGCTCTAAGCTTGCTCAGCTTTTGAGGAGGAAAGAACTTGGCTAAGAAAGCCTTGACCAGCTTATCCCAAGAGTTCAGGCTGTCTTTGGGTTGAGAGTCCAACCACACTCTAGCTCTGTCTCTTACAGCAAAAGGGAAAAGCATGAGCCTGTAGACTTCAGGATCTACTCCATTAGTCTTAACAGTATCACATATCTGCAAGAATTCAGTTAAGAACTGAAAAGGATCTTCAGATGGAAGTCCATGAAACTTGCAGTTCTGCTGCATCAGAGAAACTAGCTGAGGTTTCAGCTCAAAATTGTTTGCTCCAATGGCAGGAATGGAGATGCTTCTTCCATGTAAATTGGAATTAGGTGCAGTAAAGTCACCAAGCATTCTCCTTGCAATATTGTTGTTGGGTTCAGCTGCCATCTCCTTTACTTGTTCGAAATTTTCAATAAGGTTGTCTCTGGATTGTTGTAATTTAGCTTCTCTTAGTTTCTCTTCAGAGTCCTTTCAGGTTCTGGATCAGCTTCAACAAGAATGCCTTTTTCTCTGTCCCTGCTCATAAGAAAGAGAAGAGAAAAAAAAAAAGAAGAGGAATCCTCTATGTCACAGTAAAGAGTTCCTTATTGTTAGTAGAAGAAGAAAAAGAATAGGGGTGAAGAAGAATGAAGAATCCAAACACAAAAGTAGGGATAGGAGCAGTGATGTGAGATGAAGAGAAGTGTTAGTAGATGAATAATAAATAGAAGGGGATGAGGGAGAAGAATTTCGAAAAACATTTTTGAAAAAGAGTTAGTGATTTTCGAAAATAGTTTTTGAAAAAGGTTAGTAGTTTTTCAAAAATTCAAATAAAAAATAATAATTAGTTTAATTAAGAAATTTTGAAAAAGAGGGAGATATTTTCGAAAATTAGAGAGAGAAGAGAGAGTTAGTTAGGTGTTTTTGAAAAAGATAAGAAAACAAACAAAAAGTTAGTTAGTTAGTTGAAACAAATTTGAAAAGATAAGAAGTTAGGAAGTTAGAAAAGATATTTTGAAATCAAATTTTTTTTGAAAAAGATAAGATAAGAAGATATTTTTGAAAAGATATGATAGAAATTAGTTTTTAAAAAATATTTGATTTTTTTTTTAAATCACAATTAATGACTTGATTCACATGAAATCACAAGATATGATTCTAGAACTTAAAGTTTGAATCTTTCTTAACAAGTAAGTAACAAACTTGAAATTTTTGAATCAAAACATTAATTATTATTGTTATTTTCGAAAATTGATGATAAAAAAATAAGAAAAAGATTTTTGAAAAATATTTTTAATATTTTCGAAAATAACTAAAAAATTTGAAAAATATTTGATTTTTTGAAAAAGATTTTTGAAAAAGATAAGATTTTTAAATTGAAAATTTGATTTGACTCATAAAAACAACTAGATTTTTAAAAAGATTTTTGAAAAATCAAATCTAATTTTCAAAATTTTAAGAGAGAAAAAGGGAAAGATATTTTTGATTTTTGAATTTTTATGATGAGAGAGAAAAACAAGAAAAATGATGCAATGCATGAAAGTTATGGATCAAAACAATGAATGCATGTAAGAATGCTATGAATGTCAAGATGAACACCAAGAACACTATGAAGATCATGATGAACATCAAGAACACATTTTTGAAAATTTTTAATGCAAAGAAAACATGCAAGACACCAAACTTAGAATTCTTTAATGCTTAGACACTAAGAATCCAAGAATGCATATGAAAAACAAGAAAAGACACAAAACATGCAAATGCAAAGATCAAACAAGAAGACTTACCAAGAACAACTTGAAGATCATGAAGAATACTATGAATGCATGAATTTTTTCAAAAAATGCAAGATGAACATGCAATTGACACCAAACTTATAACATGACACCTGACTCAAACAAGAAACACAAAAAAAAATTTTTGATTTTTAAATTTTCTTTCTTTTTTTGGATTTTTTTTTTGAAAATTATTTGAAAAAAAAAAAAATAAGGATTCCAAAATTTTTAATATGAATTCCAGGAATCTTATACTCTAAAGCTCCAATCAAAGGGTCAGGCATGGCTTAATAGCCAGCCAAGCTTTAGTATGTAATTCAGACATGACACGTCTATCATGCCCTACAGTCGTGGCTTTACAGCCAGCAGGCTTCAACATGCTTTATGAAACACTAGAATTCATTCTTAAAAATTCTGAAGGAAAATATATTTTTTGAAAAAACTTTTTTTTATTTTAAAAATTTTTTTTTTCGAAACAAAGGAGAAATTTTTGAAAGATTTTTGAAAAAAATTTTTTTTTTTGAAAAGAAAACAAAAAGAAAATTACCTAATCTGAGCAACAAGATGAACCGTCAGTTGTCCAAACTCGAACAATCCCCAGCAAAGGCGCCAAAAACTTGGTGCACAGAAATTGTGATCACACTTTGATTATGTAAAATTCATCGCTCTTTCTTTCCCTGGTAATGGCGCCAAAAACATGATGCCAATACCATGGTTCACAACTTCGCACAACTAACCAGCAAGTGCACTGGGTCATCCAAGTAATACCTTACGTGAGTAAGGGTCGAATCTCACGGAGATTGTTGGTATGAAGCAAGCTATGGTCACCTTGTAAATCTCAGTCAGGCGGATATAAAATGGTAATGGGGTTTTCAAAAAATAATTAATAAAATAGGGATAGAAATACTTATGTAAATCATTGGTGAGAATTTCAGATAAGCGCATAGAGATGCTTTCGTTCCTCTGAACCTCTGTTTTCCTGCTGTCTTCATCCAATCAGTCTTACTCCTTTCCATGGCTGGCTTTATGTAATGCATCACCATTGTCAATGGCTAATTTCGGCTTCTCTCGGGAAAATGATCCAAATGCCCTGTCACGGCACGGCTAATCGTCTGGAGGCATCACCCTTGTCAATGGTTACATCCTATCCTCTCAGTGAAAATGGTCAATGCACCCTGTCACGGCACGGCTATTCATCTGTCGGTTCTCGGTCATGCTGGAATAGGATTTACTATCCTTTTGCGTCTGTCACTACGCCCAGCAATCGCGAGTTTGAAGCTCGTCACAGTCATTCAATCATTGAATCCTACTCGGAATACCACAGACAAGGTTTAGACTTTCCGGATTCTCTTGAATGCCGCTATCATTCTAGCTTATACCACGAAGATTCCGATTAAGAGATCTAAGAGATACTCATTCAATCTAATGTAGAACGGAAGTGGTTGTCAGGCACGCGTTCATAGGGAATGATGTGATTGTCACGTTCATCACATTCAGGTTGAAGTGCGAATGAATATCTTAGAAGCGAAATAAGATGAATTGAATAGAAAATAGTAGTACTTTGCATTGATCTTTGAGGAACAGCAGAGCTCCACACCTTAATCTATGGAGTGCAGAAACTCTACCGTTGAAAATACATAAGTGATAATGAGTTCATTGGTCTCGGCCCCAGAGGGGAACTAGAGTAACCAAGACTTGATCACAGGATTAAAAATACAATCCAGGATGTCTAATACAATAGTAAAAGGTCCTATTTATAATAACTAGCTACAGGGTTTAACAGAAGTAAGTAATTGATGCATAAATCCACTTCCGGAGCCCACTTGGTGTGTGCTTGGGTTGAGCTTGAGTGTTGCATGTGTAGAGGTCCTTCTTGGAGTTGAACGTCAGCTTTTGTGCCAGTTTGGGCGTTGAACTTCATTTGCAACTGTTTTTGGCGCTGGACGCCAGAATTTGGCAGAGAACTGGCGTTGAACGCCAGTTTGCATCGTCTAAACTTGGGCAAAGTATGGACTATTATACATTGCTGGAAAGCCCTGGATGTCTACTTTCCAACGCAATTGGAATCTAGAAAATCCATTTTGAGTGCAGGGAGGTCAAAATCCAACAGCATCAGCAGTCCTTCTTCAACCTCTGAATCTGATTTTTGCTCAAGTCCCTCAATTTCAGCCAGAAAATTACTGAAATCACATAAAAACACCAAACTCATAGTAAAGTCCAGAAATGTGAATTTAACATAAAAACTAATGAAAACATCCCTAAAAATAACCAGATTCTACTAAAATCGTACTAAAAACAATGCCAAAAAGCGTATAAATTATCCGCTCATCAAGAAGTAATCCTAAAATTTAGAGAAATCTTAATCCTAAAACCTAAGAGAGAGGAGAGAACCTCTCTCTCTAAAAACTACATCTAAACTATAAAAGTGAATAATTGGAGCTCTCCCTGAATGGATACATTCCCCCACTTCATAACCTCTAATCTGTGCCCTCTGGACTTGGATCTGGCCAAAAAGGGCTTCAGAAATCGCTGGGAGTGTTTTCTGTAATTTCTGGTGCGTGGCGTCTGTCACGCGTCCGCGTGGGTCACGCGGTCGCGTCATCTGGAGTTTTCCTTGTCACGCGTTCACCTCGGTCATGTGTCCGCGTCATCTGTGTTCTTCTCATGGCGCGCGTCCGCATCAGTCACGCGTTCGCGTCGCTGTCTTTTCGCGCTAGGCATGCGGCCGCGTCGTCCATGCGTTCGCGTCACTGCCAGTTTCTTCAAAGCTCCATTTTATGCTTTCCTTCCATTTTTGTATGTTTCCTTTCCATCCTTTAAGTCATTCCTACCTTTAGAATATCTGAAACTACTTAACACACAAATCACGGCATCGAATGGTAATAAAGGGTGATTAAAATAAATAATTTTAAAGCATAGGAAACATGTATTTCACATATATCACATAATAAGGAAGGGAAAGTAAAACCATGCAATTTACATGAATAAGTGAGTGAAGGATTGAATAAATCTCTTGAATTGAGCACAATATATATCATAAAATATGGGTTTATCAACCTCCCCACACTTAAACAATAGCATGTCCTCATGCTAAGTCCAAGATAAAGAATAAGGTAAGGTTAAAGTGGTGAAATCTCATGCAATGCAATCTATCTAAATGCAACTACCTAAATGAGTCATGCAATTCTAATTTTTATTCACTTGTATATAAAACTTACATGTAGTCAAATTAATTCACATTCTCAAGGAATCATATATGCATAGCCAAACCCTAGATAATGTTAAAGCACTTTTACAATTGAGATGGGTAAAATATTTTTTAAACTTGCAAGACAATTAACAATTTAAGCAGAGATATTTGGTGATGAGCTATTGAACCCTCACTGGATTCTATGTTTACTCTCTAGTCACTCAGTGTTTATTGGGTTAATCACTCTATTCTTCTTTTTATCCTTACTTTCTATAACTTTATTCTTCATCTAACCAATCAACAATTATAGAATACAGACATACAAAAATCATGAGGTCTTTTTCAAGGTTGTAATAGGGCCAAGGTAAAGGTAAGGGTATATGTATAAGGCTAAGTGAGCTAATAAGTGGATCCTTGATTAGTCTAAGATCTCACCTAACATAGATATTTTGTATTTCAAAACTTCTTAACCTATTTGCCCAGATTTTCTCACTTTTATTTTGCAAGCTCATGCATTAACTTTTAAATTTGCATTGATTCTTTTTTATTTTTTTTTTTGTAATTGGGGAATTTTTGTATCCCTTTTATTTAAATAAAAATTACAATTTTTTTTAATGCACATGGTAATTTAATTTTTTTTTTTTTGAGCATTTTCCCAAAATTTTTATTTTGGAATATCTTTATTCTTTTTAACTTTCTACCTTTGTTTCTATCATCCATGTTCCCATAAATTTCCCCACACTTAAACAATACACAATTTCTATCTTAAGCTAACCAAGGATTCAACTTGGAATTTTTATTTTGTTTTTCTGCTTAAGGCTAGTAATGTGGTTTATATAACAAGAGGGGTTTAAAAGCTCAAGGGGGCTAACAAGGATGATGTAAAAGGTAGGCTTATTCGGGATAAGTGAGCTAAACAAGTAATTGCCTCAATCATCTCTTAGTATGTATCTATACTCTATAATTGGACATATCGATTAAAACAAAGCAAAGAACATCAGGATAAAAAGAAGGGCGAAACACACAGGAATAAAAAATTATGGTTTGAATGTAACCATACAATTAAGCCTAAAACTCACAGGCTGTGTGTTCTCTAGCTCAAAAATTATATATCAGTTATATATGTCATGCAAGTGGAAATTAAGAGTTCCCATTATTCTCAATGTAAATTTTTTTTGTGGCTTTAAAGTTTTAGTGTTCCTCCTTGGTGAAATGTTGTTAACTAACTAACATGTTATGTTCTATATACAAGGTTGTGGATTTTTTATTTTTATTCTGTTAAAGTCTCTAGTTTACTTCCTTTTTATTTTCAACTTAAACCAACTATCACATGCTAAAAGGGTAAACTATACTAATTAATCCACATATTCTATAACTAATAAGTTAGAATTGCAACTAAACTAACTGGCTAATGGTATAAACTAAAGTGCAAAATGCAGAAAGTAGAGTAAAAACACATGAAAAGAACAATGTATAAGTACTGAAAGATAAAAATAAAAATAAAGATAAAAATACGGAAAAATAACCAAAATAAAATAAAAGAGTCTGTAGTGGTTCACCAAAAAATGCGCCAGAGATGGCGACCTCCCCACACTTAAAATAAAGCATCGTCCTCGATGCTCACTCAAGTCGGGTGTGAAGGAGTGTCATTACTGGAAAGATGGGCTGCTGGAGTCCCGGTGGTGGCCTGAGGATCTGCAGACTGGATGAGGGTAGGTGGGTCTGTCTGCTGGAGAGGAGGCTCTGACTGGATAGGAATCTCTGGATCTGCAGCCTGAATCTGCTGTGGCTCCTTCCGCTGTGGCGCAGTCTGCTCCGGTCCTGTCTGTGCAGCCTGGGTGGGTGTCTCCTCCTCGTGAACGTCGTCCTCCACCTCAGATGTATCAGAAGGGGTGTCAGGCTCGGAGGAGATTTCGCCGCCGAAACGGATCATCAACTTGACGTGCTCATAGCGTCGCTTGTTGCGACACTCCATATGATCCAAGCGGCGAAGAGGCGATGCACCAAATGGTAAATAGGCTCAGGAGCAACTGGGGGTGCAGTGGGTGGGGTAGGTGCAGCAGTGGAAGAAGAGGGGGCAGCTGAAGGTGTGGCTGTCTCATCAGAAGCAGGAAGGAATGGAGGTCTATAGCCTAAAGCCAGGAAGTTCCTGCTGTGAGGAATGATCTTCTTGCAGTCCGCAGCAGGTGGCTTCTCATCAGCATCCTCCCAAGGCACGTCAGCTCGACGGCCTAGCTGGGTGACCAGGTAAGGGAAAGGGAGGGTGCCTCTGACATGGACCCTGGCCATATAGTGCCAGATGAAACGTGGCAGATACAGGTCCTTACCCTCCATCACACACCAGAGGAGGGTAATCATAGCAGCAGGCAGCTCCGTCTCATGAGTGCTCGGCATAATAAAGTTACTCAGGATCTGGTGCCAGAGCCGAGCCTCATCATTCAAGTATATCCGCTGATTCCTTTAGGCATGGTGGTGTTCTTACCCATGACCCATGGGACAGTAGGGTCAAGGGCTATCCTCTCCTTGACAGCATCCCAGTCAAATCTCAGAAAGCGCATGTCCTCTTCAGCCTTTTGGTAACCGTCAGGCTGATCTGACTTAGGTTGAAGGCGCAGAATATCCTCAATGGCCTCTTCAGTGACCAGTATCTGTTTTCCTCTGAGGTGCACTGCATCCAGGGAAGTCTTGAAATAATTGCAGTAAAACTCTCTTACCCAGGAAGCATTGACCTCAGTTAAATTTCTCTCCAAGAAGAACCAGCATCTTTGTTTGATCTGATCGGAGGTGTACTGCTGTAGTTCTTCTGGAATTTTCAAAGTCCTCTCCAGGTACAGATTTCTGGAGGTAGCAAACACTGGATACTTCAGCTCACAGTATCGGTTTGCAAACTTAATTGGATCAGTGGCAGGGAGGAGCTGGTCAGCCTTCTCCTGTGGGGTAAAGTGCTTCTCCCGCCAGGAGTCATCATGCATAAGCTCCAGGAGAGACATAGAGGATTCACCTCTTTTCCGTTTGCCAGTTGTTGCCTTGCCTTTTCCCTTTCTTTGAGTGTCAGACATCCTGAAAAACAGAAATTTAGGATATAATAGCAGAAAAATAAGTAGGAAAATAACAAGATAAGCACAAGTGGCAAAGGAGTAGTAGACTATGAAATGAGTTGAAGAATTGTGCATTTTGGATTGTTTCGGAATTAAAAAGCTGAGATGAGAAATTTCAATCCAAAATGTAATATAAATAGAATTTTAATTAGGAAAAACCAAAAACATGCCTTGTTAAAAAGTAAAAGTAAAGAGTGAGTCAAAAAGCAGAGGGGGTTGTTAGAAAGTTAAAAGTGGTTTTAAATTGAAAAAGAGGTTAGAAAGCAAAAATTAGTGAGTTAGTAAAAAGAAAGTCAGAGTAAGTGGCATGATGATTGGTTTCTAAGTAACAAGAATTTCACAATTTGAAGCAACAGACAACTTATATTTAAGCAAGGAAATCAAGTTGTTGATGATTCATATAGATATACCAATAACGAAAATTTGAAATCAAATCAACAATAATGTGATTTATTAACTGGGGAAACAAAAGGAATAAGAATATTGGCCCGTGCATTCATGAATTGGTTTGGGAAGAGCTAAGGAATGCAAAATTGAAAATGCCAAAACCAATACATGAGAATCCAAACGATTTACAGAAAATTGGGCAGCATTCCGGCTAAAATTGGATGTTCCCGAAAAATAAACAGCAAGCAGAATAGTTCATATAAATTAAAATAAACTGCAAATAGATATAAATAATATGAACATGAAAGAGCAGTCGCAATAGCAGCATGAACAGTAAGAACATCATATGAACAATACTTAGATCACAGCAACAGCAGAATTGCTAAAATTATAAAACAAGTAGCAAGAACAGCGCAATTAATCAGGCCTAAATCCACTAACCACATCCTAGCTACCTAACCACCTAGAATCCACTACAACATACATCTCTAACTAGCCTAAATTTAAACATAAACTAAAAAAAATATGAAAATAACTAATGAAAGAAAAAAAGGTGGGCGTTCGAAACCTGGTAGGCGTATGAGCTAAGCTAAGGAACTGAGGGATGGCGGGGTGTGGTTGCGGTGGTGCTGCGGCGGCGTAGGGTGGCGCGGCGGCGAACCTTGGTGGCGGCAGGGATGGTGTTGTGGTGTTGGTTAGGGCTGGGGTGCAGGGAGGGGTGGTTAAGGGGGAAGGAAGGGAGGGGGTGGTGTTGGTGGGAGTGCAGCGGTGGAGGCGTGGTGGTGGTGGCTGGCCGCGGTGGTGGCAGCAGTGGGGGAAGAAGAAAGGAGAAAGAGAAGAAAGAGAGGGAAGGAAAAAAGGGGGGTGGTGGCGTCGCGGTCATGGCTGGGTGGTCGACGGTGGTGCGGCCGGTGGGGATGGTTGGGGTGGTGGTGATGGGCACAGGGGAGGGGGGAGAGCAGAGGGGGTTGGGGAAGAAGAAGGGGAATGGGGGGCGCGACGGGGTAGGGTTTCGCGTCACTTGGGGTTAATGAATTTGACTCCACGCGAACGCGTGGGGCACGTGGTCGCGTGGCTAGGGTGGACGGGGGGTTGGGGGTTGACGCGATCGCGTGAGTGATGCGATCGCATGGAGTGGGTAAAAAAGGATGAATGATGCGGTCGCATGAGGCATGTGACCGCGTCGTTGGAATTTGTGCGAAACGCACAATTCCAGCGTCGTTTCAGCGCAACTCTCTGTCTCCTTTGGGGTGTTGTGCAATCCAAGCGACGCGAACGCGTTGCTCACGCTTTTGCGTGGGATAGGTTTTGTGCAAGTGACGCGTTCGCGTGATGGACGCGAACGCGTGGGCCGTGTTGTGCTAAACGTACGACAGCCGTACGATTCCAGCCCAGATTTCTGGGTGTTGGATTTTTACGCCAATTTCCAGATCACGCGGCCGCGTGAATGACGCGGACGCGTGGGAGGTGTTTTTCGCAACTGACACGAATGCTTTAGTGATGCGATCGCGTCGCACGCCTTCTTTTTTTATGCAATTATGCAGTTATGCAGTATGTAATGCTAATGCAAATGCTTACGAATACTATCCAGGTTCAATGAAAATAAAATATAAAAATAAACAAAATGAAATGAAATGGAAACAGGAACGATCATACCATGGTGGGTCTCTCCACCTAGCACTTTTAGTTAAAGTCTTAAGTTGGACCTTAGATGAGCTTCCTGTTATGGTGGCTTGTGCTTAAATTCATCCAGAAATCTCCACTAATGTTTGGAATGCCAACAGCCTCCGGGGTCCCAAACTAGGCATGTAAAGCTTTTGAGCAGCTTCAAACAGATTCTCAGGCTCCCGGGGTGACGAATGTCAGAATAGATTCCAGGATCCCAAACTTTGCTTTTAAATCCGCCTTCGTCTTGATCTATATTTTTCCGTCCGGGCGGTTCAGAAATTAGATTCTCACCAAGATGACCAAACGTTTTCCGAGATCCATTCGATTGAACATGATGCCAATCCGTGCACTTCGAGTTGAAGCGTGGAACCTTATTGAACCTTGTGCACCAGCTTTGAGTACGAGCCATTTTCCTCTTACTCTTAAAGCCACAGAGAGCTCTAAGCTAGCCATCTGTTTCAAGCAAATCATATTCAAGTGAAAAAATAAAATTAAAGGTTAAGGATTGTACCACTTGAAGCTTGTATTGGGTGGTAATGGCCTTGGGATAGGTGTTTCCAGTGGTTCTGTAAGTTCTACTCCCTTGTGATCTTCTGTGAATTTCTCCACTTCCTTGCAAAATTCTTCAAATGCAACATGTCTTGATCAAAGTCTTCTATGTCTTCCTCATCACTCAAGTCATAAGCTGGAGGTTGAGAGAAATCTACCTCCTCATCTTCTTCGTATTCACTTGGATAAGGTTCTTCAATCTCAGAGAATTCACTTGCAGATGCAAGTTCATTATTAGGAGAACTTGACTTGAGATTATCATTATTAAGGAAACTGGCATCTTGGGTCATTCCGTCTAGTTCTTCATAAAATACCTGCCTTGGGGTTTGTGCACTATCCTCCTTAGCATCAATTGTAACGTCCTTGACGGAATTCTTCGCTACTCTGGGTTCCCATGGAGGTTCAGCATCTCCTAAATCTTTAATCAGTACTTCTTCTTCTTGGATAATTTGAGCTTCCTCCAATTGTTCCAGAATAAAGTTATGCTCATTACTGCCCTCTGGGGTTTCTAGTGTCTCCTTCATGCTACGTTCATTATTAAATTCTCCACATAAGACTATTGGAGTTCCTTGAGTGCCTAAACGTCTGGAAGATAATTGATTATTGCTTGCTCCAGCTGATGAAGGGTTGTATGAAGTTGACCTACTGTTTCCTTGAGGCGAGCCTGTGATTCTCAGGTGATGGATTTGGACATGGTACATAGGAAAGTGGTGGTGTTTGGGAGTAATTGGATTGGAATGGGGTAAATAAGGATCGTATGGTGGTGAATGGTGAAAAGGAGCTTGTGAGTGTGGTGGTCCAAAGTTATGTTGAGAGGATGGTCTATAGGCACAGGGTGGGCTTGTTGGTAGTTACAAGGCTGTCCACCATATCTATTAGCTTGGTTTGCATTGTATAATGGTCTTTGTCCATGATATCTTGGAGGGTGTTGTTGCCTAAAGGGTTGATCAAATTCTCTTGGCTCCATCCATCTTTGATTGTTCTGACCTTGATGCATGTTCCTGCTATAACTTCCGTTTCCTTCAACAATATTAGAACCAAACTCAAAACGAGAGGGGTGAGAGTTCATAGTGGCTAATGGAATAAAAGGAGAAAAACAAAACAAATAAACAAGTAAAATAAAAATATTTACAATAACCAATAATAAGGCACACGTTTGCAATTCCCCGGCAACGGCGCCATTTTGAAGAGAGGAAGATTGATGGTTTAGAATTCAGAATAAATTCTCATTGTTAGTATAGTTTCTAAACCAAGCAATCAACCTTTCTTAACAAGTAACAAACCCCTAAATAAATTGATAACCGAAGTATTTAAACCTCGGGTTGTCTTCTCAAGGAACTACAGGGAAGTATGTTCTTATTATTGGTTATGAGTTTTGTAAATTGGGGTTTTAAAAAAAAAAAAAAAAAAAATTTAAAGGACAAATAAAATAAATAAATAACTAAAATAAAAAAAACTCTTGGCAAGGTATGAGAAATTGGAATTTCTATCCTAGTTATCCTTATCAGGTGTGATGAGAATTGGATTTTAATCCCACTTAGTTAAGTCAAGTGGGCTAATTAGATTGATCCTCAAGTCCTAGTCAATCCCTGTGGGACGACTAGCTTTAGAGCGATCTAGATTAATTAGGAATCTGCCAATTTCAACTACTACTAAGTTTGACAACTCAAGTGTTACCAATTACTTAACAAAAGGCAAAAGAAATAAAATATCTAAATTAAATTAAGAGCATTCATAACATGAATGTAGCATAAGCCAAATTGAAAAGATAAATGATAATTAAAGGTATATAATAAAGTAGAAATAAATAAGAGAAACATTAAACCTGCACTTGAAGAGAAATAATCCTAAAATTTAGAGAAATCCTAATCCTAAAACTAAGAGAGAGGAGAGAACCTCTCTCTCTAAAAACTACATCTAAACTATGAAAAGTGAATAATTGGAGCTCTCCCTGAATGGATGCATTCCCCCACTTCATAACCTCTAATCTGTGCCTTCTGGACTTGGATCTGGGCCAAAAAGGACTTCAGAAATCGCTGGGAGCGTTTTCTGTAATTTCTGGTGCGTGGCGTCTGTCACGCGTCCGCGTGGTCACGTGGTCGCGTCATCTGGAGTTTTTCTTATCACGCGTTTGCCTCGGTCATGCGTCCGCGTCATCTGCGTTTTGCTCATGGCGCGTGTCCGCGTCAGTCACGCGTTCGCTTCGCTGTCTTTTCGCGCTAGGCATGCGGCCGCGTCGTCCATGCGTTCGCGTCGCTGCCAGTTTCTTCAAAAAGTCCATTTTGTGCTTTTCTTCCATTTTTGTATGTTTCCTTTCCATCCTTTAAGTCATTCCTGCCTTTAGAATATCTGAAACTACTTAACACACAAATTACGGCATCGAATGGTAATAAAGGGTGATTAAAATAAATAATTTTAAAGCATAGAAAACATGTATTTCACATATATCACATAATAAGGAAGGGAAAGTAAAACCATGCAATTTACATGAATAAGTGAATGAAGGATTGAATAAATCTCTTGAATTGAGCACAATATATATCATAAAATATGGGTTTATCAATGGTTCAGAGAGAAAACTAGGATTCAGAAAAACTGTAAATTGTGGAATGAGGTAGAAGAGAAGAGATAAGCCCGAAGGGCTGATTCTTTTCCCTTTTATATCTAATCCTAATTAATGTAAATTATATTTCCTAATACTAAAAAATATCATTTCCTAATTTTAAATAGAATAAAGTTTAATAAAAAAATTAACAAAGCCTTCGCATGTTGCTCCTTGGGACAAATGGGGACCACTTGGTTCATTAAAGGTGGCGCCAAACTTGGAGAATCCTAAGTTTGGCGCCGTTGAGGCCGAAAGGAATGGGAGTTGTAGCACTTCTTGGCGCCAAACTTGGAGAATCCCAAGTTTGGCGCCTTTGAGGCCGAGTGTGCTGGAGACGAAGTGTGCATTATTATATATCGTTGGAAAGCTTTGGACGTTAGCTTTCTAATGCCATTGAAATCACGTCAACTAGAACTCTATAGCTCAAATTATTTCTATTGGAGTGCAGGGAGGTTGGAGTTGACAACATCATTCACTTTCTTCTCTTTTTCTACAGAAACTCCATCAAATCTATCTGAATGCCACCTGAAATAAACAGAATTACACACAACTCAAAGAAGAATTCATAGTGGCTAAAAGATATTTAAATCTTGATTAAACTCAACAATTTGAATACAAATTCATTAGGAAAAGATAGGAAATATGCTCACGCATCAAGAGATAAACGTCGGTTCAGAATTCTCAAAAAAAAAAGAAAAGAATTTCATTGTAAGTATAGTCTAAACCAATAATTGACTCTCAATCAATGTTTAAAAGGTTATCACAATATAAACCAAAATAACCAGGAGTAGAATCCCGAGTCGTTCTCCCTAGGAATTGCAATAAAGTGATCAATTATTGGCTATGAGAAAATTGGGGGTTGTGGTTGAAATAAACAAGAAATGTAAATAGCAAGAAATTAAACAAGCATGCAAGGAATTAAACTAAAGGCAATTAAAGCAAAAGAAAGAAAATTCAAATACTAAAAGATTTTTGGCAAGGGAATGAGAAGCAAGGTTTGATATCCTAGTCATTGACCACAAACATGGCAATTATGAAGAGTTAGTCCTGCTTAGTCAACCTCTATATATTGAGGAAAGTCAAATAGGCATAATTGAATTCAATCCACAAATCCTAGCCAACTCACTAATTAACTTAGTGAAAGACTAGCGTTAGTGGAAACCAAATCAACTAACAACCCTAAATTACCAATCAATATTGGACATTAATGACTCAAGGTCACCTAAGCCCTCAATCCCAGGCCAAGAGTGTAAAAAACTACACTAAAACTAAAAGAGGCATTTTATCAAACACTTGGCATGCATAAAAGGAAAAACATAGTAATTGCATGAATAATAAAATCTAAGCTACCAATTGCAAGAAAAAAATAAACAATAACTGAAACAAGCATTAAAGAAACATAAAATATCAAATTGCATTAAAAGGAATCAAAATTAACAAGGGTTCATGAACATAAAAAATGACAAAAATAGAGAAATAAACAAGTAAAACTAAGAGAATTGAGATACTAGAACAATAAAAAGTAAAGAAAACCAAGTCAAAACAAGAATCAAAATCTAAATCTATGAGAAATTTAGACTAAAAATCCTAAATTCTAAAGAGAAGAGGGAGCTTTTCTCCCTAGAAAATTACCCTAAAACATATTTCTAAGCTACCCTAATTTCTCCCCCTTCAACCTTCTTAAATTTGGCTTCAAATACTTCAGAAATTAGTTGTATTGGGCTTAAGAAGGCCTAAAATCACGACCCACCTGTTGCATTAAATGAAATCACGTGCCAGTAGTCATGCGTACGCATGTTGGTTGCGCGAATTTCTAAAACGTATGTACGCACGGGCTTGTTCGTACGCATAACTTCACATTCATTCGTACGCATCAGGCATGCGTACGCATGACCCTGAAAAGCTCCAAACTCCATTCATGAATTCTCTACTTTTGCATGTTTTTTCTCACTTCTTCAATCCATACTTTCCTTGTAAGCCTGAAATCATTCAACAAACACATCAAGGCATCAAATGGGATAAAAGTGAATTAAATTTAGTAAATTAAGTTCCAAAAAAGCATATTTTCAATCTAAAGCACAATTTAGGAGAAATTTACAAAACCATGCTATTTCAATGAATGAATGTGGGTTAAGTTGATAAAATTCACTCATTTTAATATGAAATAAACCATCAAATTGTGGTTTATCAGGAATACATACAGTGGGAGGGCTTGTCCCACGTGCAATTTGGATGCCGAGACTAAGCGACTCACCTTCAGTCAGAAATGGTGTTTCATGGGTTATCGTCGCTTTTTGAATTACGATCACAGATATAGACATGACCCAATTAGATTTCTTAGTAAGGTAGAGGATAGATCTCTACTTGTCAAATTGACTGACGGAGATATCTTGAGACAGTTAGAGGTTGTACACGTCTCACTTGGCATGGTGCAAATGGTGGCTGGGAAAACAAGGCTTGGACAGCAAACCGTCGTGCAAGACGAGTCTCCTTGGAAAAAGAGGAGCATATTCTTTGAACTCCCATACTTGGATAACAATGAATTACGTCACAACCTTAATGTGATGCACATAGAGAAGAATGTGTGCGACAACATTGTATTCACAATAATGAACGAGAGTGGTAAATCCAAGGACCACCTAAAAGCTCGAAAAGATCTCCAGCTGATGGAAATCAGGTGTGATATATATATGGCCACTTGATGGTGGAAATTATCCCTCCGTAGTCTTTACCATGTCCAATCCACAGAAGGATGTCTTTCTTAGGACCATCAAGAATGTTGTCTTTCTAGACGGGTACTCTTGCAACATCTCTCGATGTGTTGATTTAAAATAGCACAGGTTGTTGGGCTTGAAGAGTCATGACTGCCACATTCTAATAGAACATCTATTGCCAATTTCTTCAAGAAATGTATTGCCCACCCCCGGTGTCTGCCATTTTGGCAAAGTTATCAACCTTTTTTTGACAAATATACAGTAAATCCATAGGCCCTCAACAACTTCCTCTCCTTCAGGATTGTGTGGTCCATACTCTGTGCCATATGGAGAAGATTTTTCCACCTTCTTTCTTCACAGTCATGGTTCATATAACGGTGCATCTGGTTGATGAGGTACACCTTGGTGGCCCAGTGCATTACCAGTAGATGTACCCAATTGAAAGGTAATCATATAAATAAAAGTTTCGACTTGTTTTGTTCCAATATCCTGAACCTACTAAGATACTGATTATGTTCTCGAAGGTACCTATGTCGTCTCAAGCAGTACATGCGTAATAGGGCACAACCGGAAGGCTCAATTGCAGAGGGTTACTTATCTAAAGAGATTCTCACATTCTGTTCAAGATACTTAGATAATATCGAGAGTAGGATCCACCGACCGACGCGTGTTGATGATTGGCCGAGTGAAGCCGCGCCAAATGAGATTGCTAGCATGTTCCTAGAGGTTGGAAAGGCAGTTGGGGCTACTTCATTTTTTACTCTTACAGAAACCGAAAAACTTTAAACACATCATCACATACTTGTCAATTGCACTGGTGTCGAGAAATCCTTGGAGTAAGTATAGAGTGCAATTTTTGAAAGTAGGAAAGGAGCACCTAGAGTATTGAGAGTATTGACTTTAAATCAACTTTTTATATACACAGTGAGTTCAGAGCCACAAGTAAGAGAAGGTTACGAAATAAAATAAGGTCTCAATCTCACATCGATAGAGTTGTGCGCAAAGAATTTCCTTATTGGTTCAGGCATGAGGTAATCCTTTAAATTTTAGGATCCTTCTATCCCTTGATGTTATGCAAGCAAACGCGATAGTAATGTTGCTGTTGGTAGTGTCTCATATTATGAGAGATTAGTAGACATCACTGAGCTGAAGTACAATGGTCAATTCATGGTAGTCTTGTTTAAATGTCTTTGGGCAGACACCACGTCAGGCAGAGGCATCCGACAAGACATTTTGGGCCACACCTGTGTCAACTTCGCCAGTCCGATTCACACTAGTGATCGAGAAGACAACGAGCCATACATAATAGCATCTGAGGCACATCTTGTGTTCTACGTGAATGATGAAGTTGACAAGAATGGAGTATAGTAGTCCATGTGAAGGCAATAGATTTGTTTGACATGGGTGAAGACTATGAACATTATGAGATCGACCTGTTTCCCCAACATTGTATTAGCTTGCCTGAATTTGACATCAAAGACTTACGATTGACAAGAGAAGGCGATTTAGAAGAATCCACTAATAATGGCTTTGAAGATCGCGATGAGGCTGCCGATTCATAAATAGAATCCACTAATGATGGCTTTGACTAGCTTCATATATATTACTATCTTGCTTCAAACAAAAAAAATTATTAGCTCAATTGAACCATTGCAATGAAATACTTTTTATGCCTATATTAATTCCTTAGCCTTGTACTTGGAGTCTAATTATTATGTTCATGAATTTTGTTCTTTATTATTTTGTTTTCAATGTCTTAAACCACTATAGCTGTAAATGCAGGAGAGAGCTTAGAATATTTTGGTTTTGAATATATCTCTCTGATCTCTGGAAATCAAAAATTGTTGAAACTTCTATATCAGAAATTTGCCTCATAGTATATAATTACCAAATAAAACTCGACTAAATTAGTCTATATGTTCCTAATAACCTGCACTACTATATTTGTGTCTTGCCATTGTTAGATTTCGCAATAAGCCATTGAAAATTCAAAATGATGTTACATTCTATGGTTGGTATTTATAGTAAAGTAACTAAATTCAATGTTCTTGACTCTTGAGTAAAGCTTGCTAAATAGAAGCATACAATAAGGGAATATAGCACATGCACGTTTTCCCCTTATTCTCCTGCATGGAGGAGAGAGAGAGAAAGACTTTCTGGCACATTTGTTCATACATATATAAAATTGCCATTTCCATCACCTCAATTACAATATGCTTTTGTCTTAATATAAAGAAAAGAAACTGATATATTTATTTCTGCTCAATCAAACTCTACTTTAAGGTGCTTATTAAAGGGTTAAGGAGTGGCTTCCATATCCCACTAAAAGCTTTCTCTTATGTGAAATGCTAATTAAGTAGCTTATTTTATTATAATTTCCATATCCCACCTAATGTAGTTTTTTATTATAATTTGCATGCATTATTGTTTCTTTAATGAACAACCAGTGAATAATCATTTTGCATAATTTTATAGTAATTACGCATAGTAGTTAGATATTGTTCTTTATTTTTCTACCTCTAGAGAGTGTTGCTGTCTTAATTAGTTTAATTGATTGATTTTATCACTTTTTTTTTTGTATTATCTTGGATGTTTTTTTTGGCAATTTTTTTATCCTTGTTGAGTCAGTAGTATCTTTATACATTCTTTTTATGTCTGTGGCCTATCAGAAAAATTGGAGAGCCGAGACTTCCTTCTGATTTGCACTAGTATCTGGTTCGTAGAGGCGATGATAGATGCATCTCCGTTCTCTTCGCTGGATCATGCAACATCCTTTGCAAGACAACTGTGGTTTCAAGAGTCCCGTATACAATTATGGCTCGATGCCTTCTCTGGACACCTTCACCTTACTGATGCCATTGGTCATGCGCCTGCTTCAATGAAAAAGGTTTGATCTCTGCTGCCCAACAATTCTGATTTGTGTTTCATATTTTCAGAAGAAACCCGAATTAGATTTCATTGGGTTTTATTAAAATTTTAGGATTTGCATCAATAGGATAGAAGGTACAAAAGCAAATTTGGATTTGGATTTATAACAAGTACGGACACATTGTAGTTACAGAAAATACTTGATGAAGTGAAGGTAAATATTTAGATATTTATATTTGCACTTATTAGTGTCCGACGTATATAATATTGGTAAGTAGAACCTATTTGTGTCTGACGTGTATAAAAGCTCTTTATTAGCAATAAAGACCTTATAGTACACTATATATATATATATATATATAATATATATATATATATATATATATAAATAAAAGAGGCGGCCCTTAGCTCTTAACTTCAAGGACTAGGATACCCTGCATATTGGATCTGCTGCTTTACTATCACCATCACCTTATAGTACACTCATTAAACTCTTTATTATTGTGTTTTGGTCCCAATATATACGAAGCTAATTTATAGAATTATAAAGTTATGAAAAATATATACAAGTTATTTTGAGGAAAAATAGGCATTCTAGGATGTCTTATTTGCCTAATACTGATTTGAAGTACTGAATTGCAATACTTCAAATGAGTGTAATTGTTGTTGATATATATCTAAATGGGTGAATGTCATTATTGCAACTTTTAATTGCAAT